>VZRX01020039.1:0-25176 GCA_013398075.1 Notiomystis cincta
CCTGGAAGGGTCCAAAGCCAGGTTGGAAGGCGCTCCTGGTCTAGCGGAAGGTGTCCCTGCCCATGGTAAGGGGTTGGAACCGGGTGATCTTCAAAATCCCCTTCCAACCAAAGCCGTGCTGTGTTTGTGCGGCCCCAGAGCACGCGGTACAGCGCTGTGTTCAGACAGTTCTGGGGTATTCCTGGTGAGGGAGACTCCAGAGCCGCTCGGGGAAATCCTGCACGGTCACTGCACGGGGAAGTTTCCCTCACCCTCAGGGGGAGCTCCTTGTGCAGAGCTTTGTGCCCCTTGGCCCGGCCCTGCGGAGCGGAGCCTGGCTCGCCTCCTTGGCACCCTCCCTGCAGTTGCTGAGGGACACTCATGATGATGTCCCCTCTCAGCTGTCTCTCCAAGGCTGGGAAGGGGCTCTTCAAGGGCCTGTCTGGTGTCTGAGCACAGGGGAGGGACACAGACCTAGAGGGGCCACAGGAAAAAGGGGGTTTGTAGCCTTTGTGTTTTCAGAAAGGAGCTCGAATGTGTTACACCAGATCCTGTGGCTCAAAACCCGTAGAAGGCAAATAAAGAGGGCTCTGAACAGCCCTGGTTTCAGTGTATCTCATCCAGGATGGTTGGGCAGTCATACCTGACTCTGACCCGTGTTCGTCTACTTCTCATTTTGCTTTTCTTGCCGTTTCTCCACCTGTTTATTAAATATCTTTGATCTTCTCTTTCCCGACCTCAAGCAGCAAACACTGCCAGTACTGGAGGGTGCTCCCTCCCTTGGGAATGTCGAGTGGAGAGGGTGGCAGGTTTGGGTGGTCCCCATGTGCCACCCCCCCCTCTGGCCCTGGCCCTGCCCTGCTGTCCCTCCTCACCAGCACTGTCCCCAAACTGTGCCACGTGTTACAGATGGGGCATCGCCTGTGCCTCCACAGGCCCTGTGTGCAGGCACTGAGGTCCATCCCCAGGAGATGCCTGAAGTCAGACACTTTTTTTATCCCTATGATTATATCAGTCACTGTATTCTCTTGGAACTTGGCAATAAGGTAAAAATGTAGTTGGTGCTTTTGGAGTGGAACACAGCTGGGTGGTGGGGCAGGCACAGGCTCTGCAAAGGGCATTTTTGGGTGCCCAGGGCTACCCTGTGGAATGCAGGATCCCACCCAACCTCCTGTACCACGCTTGCTGTACAGCTGAGCTCCTCCAGACACACTTTGGGGTTTTTTGTTGGAATTAGGGTTTAAGTACAACACTTTGGGCCAGTGCTTCTATTTTGGAGTTGTGCTTTGCATCTGGGTGATGGCAGAAACATTTTGGCACTGTGTATTCCCAAGATTGGCTTCTGTATATTGGGCATGAATTATTTAGGAGATGGCTGGAAGAAGCAATTTCCTGCTGTGTTTTTGATAAGCACTAGTATTTTTTACATTGATTCTGACTTTTCCCCCTTTCATTTACTAGCATGTAGTTATAGTATTTTAGAATAAAATAAAGGAGAAAGTGTCTTTTGAGTTGGGCATTTCCTTTGTTTCTTTAGGGGCAGTGATTTTCCCCTTTGTCTTCTGTTTCTCCTTTTGAGTTGCAATCACTTTTGTATCGATTGTGCAAGGAGCAGTGGCTTTGATGCTTTGTGGGGAGCAGCACACAGATCTTCTGCAGCAGTGTTTATGTTATTTGCCTGTTGGCCTTTGCATTTGCTCAGAGCTTTATTTATGGCAGACACTTTTAGCCCTCTTGCATGTTTTGGGTTTGGGTTTTTTTGCATCTTGTCCCTAGCTCTATTCCTTAGGCAGCGTGCTCTGGAGCTCAGGAATGCTGTTTATTCTTTGCATGCCTTGTTTGGGAAGAAAAGGATGGTTGGGGTTTTTTCTGCTAAGTAAGGCTGATGTTCCAAGTGCTCAGGCATTGCACACATGGGTGAGTGTTGCTTGTGTGAGTGGCTGAGCTGGGATTAGCTCACAAAAACTGAAGAGGAAAAGAAACTGAACGAGCTCCAACACAGAGTTATTGCAGACAGTCCCTCCAGCAACGGCTGGAAGGTGGGAAGTATGTGCAGCTCCCTTGTAAGCAGATAACCTGGCTGTCACCACAGCTCTTTTCCTAATCCCTAATAAAGATTGGTTTGCAGCCACAGCTGGAGGTCTGCCCTCTTCCAAAATTCACATCATTCGTAACCATTACGGTTCTGGCCGTTCTCACTGTCCACAGAAACACCCACACCCTGTCAGCCTCGCTGCCTTTGGTACCCTCAGCTCATCGTGGCACTGAAAGCTGCAGATTCGTTATGTACTGTGGGAGGAAAATGTCTTCCTTCTCCCATTTCTGGATTTGCCACTTTTTAATTGGCTAAAAAATAAGTTGCTAGGTGTGAGAAGAGTAAGGGAACTGAATTTTAATTTTCCTGGGTTTAGTTATTACTGAAATATTGTGTTTTGGTTTGTAACCATATGAAGCACTACTTAATTACCCCACCCAGCATTTATTGCCTGTAAATATTTGCCCATATTTTCATATTTATGTGCATTTCAGCAGTAACAGGGAGAAAAGGAGCTGGCTACACACATGTGACATTCACTACTAAATGTGAAAAACAATTCAGGGAGAATCCTTATGTCTCAAATATTTATACAATGAAATAAGGGCTTGTGGTGACCATAATTTAATGTGATCTTACAGCATTCAAAAGGATCCAGATAATTTTTTTTTTTCCCAAAAAGGCATCTCAAATGATTGTTTCCTTCTTTGAAAGATGCATCAGGGCAGTGAGGAGCCCTGTGATGGTCCCAGTAACCCTTTCTTGACGAGGGACAGTATGGATGTGCTGCAGGTGGGCTCCAGACCCTGCACTCCCTGGTGATGCTCACACATATCAGGAGGTTTGTTTACTCCTTGCAGCTCCTGGGCTGGACACATCTGGTGTGGGCAGTGCCCCAGACAGTGATCATGAGAATCTCAGGTAATGCCACTCTCCTGCCACGTTTTTGCAGCCGTGGGAGGTCACAAACAGGGCTGGAAGTGCAACTAGATTTCCAGATCTCTGACTTCCCCAGTAACAGCTGTTGGTTACTAAATGCTACCCAGAGCAAGGTGGCTTTCTATACATCTGTGTGATGTTGCTCCTGCTCGTGTCCTGGCTCTTGGAGCCATGCCCAGGCCACCCTGATGCCCAGCAGGACAGTCAGACACAGTGTGTCCAGCTGGGGCTGAGCTGCCACAAGGTGCCAGTGTTTCAGAGCAGTAACTGCACCGTGTCTCTGCCTTCTGAGTGCTTTGCTGGGCTGTTTTCTCTCCTCAGGGTGCCAAGTGAAGCCCTGCTATTGCTGAATGTTGACTGAAATCTCTGGGGACTGCCAGCCTTCTGCAGGGGCACAGACCACCCAAAACCTGCTGTGTCCCCTCCCCAGCCACTGTCTGGTTTCCAGGCCCCTGTGTGCAGCCAGACACCACTGTGCTGCTGGCAGGGGTGTATAATATACCCATTATAGCAGTGTCAGGAGTATTTTGCTTGCCAGTGCCATCAGGGGAGCCAGGGACTGTGTTTGTCACTGATCCCTCTGCTTGTCCAGCCTGCTGGGTGCAGGGGCTCCTCTCTCCCAGCCCACAAATGGGAAAGCTCCCATCACTCAGGGAATGTGGCACTTTCCAGCAGCAGGTCACAGAGTGCTCCCCTTTCCTCTCCAAGGAGGTCCTGCAGCCCTACCTGGCTCTCCCGGGCTTCAGAGACAGGGACCACCCTGGCACTGTGAGCATCCTCTGCCAGCAGATCAGGATCTGCAGCAGGACCTGGGACTGGACCCAAGTGCTGCTGAGTGGCTTTAATTCCCATTGCAGAAGGCATGAAGGGCCCTGGGAGGTGTTTGACCTGACCATGCTGTAACAAAGAGCTCTTTGTGTGCAGACACCACTCAGTGAGCTGCAGGCTCACCTCAGCAATACCAATTACGCTTTCATACCTTGCTGTCATCCTCAGGCATCTTCAAGGCTGGTGCATTTGTTTCATTTGCAGGGCTGGTTTAACTGAACTTGGGAAAAGATGGCACTTGAATCACGTCTGGCTTCATTCTTCGCCCTTCAGTAGTGGAAGTGTTGACAGCAATACTCACAGTGGCACTGTATAAGCACACAAGTGTTAGGCATTGATTTCTTCTGAATAAGCTCCTAGAAGTTGCCTGTTTTCCTAGGTAATTATTGTTGGCATAGGTATGGCTGTTGTCTCAGGAAGTCTGGCTCTCAGAAACTGCAGTCTGTGTCAGCAAGGAGTGAAAAGTGCAGGGTCAAACCCTCTGCTAGTGCAGCTCCACGGGCTGGCTGGTGTTAAACAAGCCCTGGCACCAGCATAAGAACAGCTAGAAAATGCCCTTGGAGTGGGATTTCTGCATCTCTTGGCCTCCCTGGTATTTTTTTTTTGTCTTCCTTTGCATGTTGCTAATTGCATCTGATCAGCCAAGTATTTGTTTCACAGCAATTAGTGTAATTTCTTCCTTGCATATTTTCAAATCAGTAAATCCTTGTTTTGAAGGACAACATTTTACATAGTGCCCAAATTAAGTCTTTTGCAGCATTAGAGTCAGGGTGTTCCAAGAAACAGACATGTTGGGAGAGTTTATTACCCTGGGAAGAGAGGGCTCCTGCATCATTACTTAGAGATCTGAAAAGCTATTAATGTGTAATGGCCATGAGAAATCAAACTGACAGGTAGGGGCAGTGGAGGAGCCTCTTGCTTTGCTCCACACCTCTGGCAGCCCAGGGAAGGGTGATGGCACACTGCTGCCTGAGGCTGGATATATTTAACACTATTGCCTCAGGAAGTCTCAGGGGAGAAGCTCTTTCTGAACAGGTGAGAACCCAGTGGATTTGGTGCCATGAAGACATGCAGCAAGTGACAGCTCCTGGGTGAAATGGCTGTAATGTGGAGTGGGAGAGAGCGCTGCCAGCACAGGGAAGTGAAATCCTGCTCAGTGTCAGTCCCACCATCAAACCAACAGATGCTGAAATGACATTTATGGAGATGTATAGATACACACATACACACACAAATGTTTTGTGCTTGAGCCTTTTGTTTCAGATCCTGTATTCCAGCTTGCCTGTTACAGTGCAGAAAGGAGGATACAGACCCTCGAGGGTCCATGGGAGATGGCAGCCTGCATGTCTGAAATCAAAGTGAAGGCTGTTTGTTGTGTCTTTTCTCCTAAGTATTGGTTTAGTTTCAGAAAACAGATACTCTAGACCAACCCATTGATGTATTTGTTTCATACACAGCAACAACACCCAGTGTTCCCCATGATAAATGGTGTCAATATTATTGCAGGCTGGTGCTGGATCTGGCCCGCATGGAGCACGAATATTGATACTTCCCCCAGACTGATGTGACAGTTTTAGGGGGTACCATGCACAGGGTAAGGTGTGCTGCTGTTTAAGGTATCCTGTTGCATGTAGAAATCCACAAATCCACATGAATTTGATGGCTGCAGCTATGTGTCTGTGTCTGCCTTTGTTTTTTAGGTAATTTGTGCTGTACACTTTCACCCCATGATTGCTTTTATTGTGTATGGATCCTTCTGTTGGGCACTTCTCTGTTGACTGTGATTACTACTGCATCAACTCAAAACGCTCCTGTACTGTATAATTAACTTTATCTGCTTTGCTGCAATGCCTCTCACTGGTAATTACACACACTTCAGCTCTTTCACTACATTTCTAAGACTTTAAGAAGTACTGATTACTCTTGCCCAGTCTCTGTCCAAACTGGAGGGGTTTTACATGCCTAAAATGATATCTTTTTCCTTGCAGCAGCCCTGGCATAATCTGGATATCGATTCTAGTACATACAATGTGATCTTTAAATAAACCATCTGTTTGGAATTCATTGGGGTTTACATGTGCTAGTGGCAAAAAGCTTATTTAAATCCTCAGGTTGTTGGCAGGTTGATGTGATAGTTATCAGTTTACTGAGATAATTTGAAATGAAGAGCAAGGAATTTGAAATCTTTCACTCCTCTGGGAAGTTACTCCATTTTCTTCCTCCTTAGCTCAGCCTTGTCAGCCTTCCCTGCGGTTCCAGAGTGATTTTTGTCCTTTGATGATTTTTTTAAGCCTCTTTTGCTCAAGCAATAGTCTCATGCAATTACACCCTCTGCCATCAGCCTGTGTTTCTGTGCTCTAATGCCTTTGAACCCCTTGGTCAGCCTGAACCAAATCTGATAGATGTCATGAGCTCTTAGTGATGTCCAATTCCTCGAAGGTACGTGAGATCAGGGAGGGCAGATCCAGACTGGGAGGATTAGCTGTTCTGGCTAACCCACACCATCCTGCCCTGCAGTGAGCCTTCTGAGTATTCCTGTGCCTTCTGCTCAGCTGCTGTTGAGGGAATGTGGCCAGCAGAGAGGATTGCTGTGTGGCCATTGCAGGGTGCATGGAGGGATGGGAAATATACAGGAGTGAGGAGCAGAAGGAAGGAAGAGCTGGGAGTCTCACCGTAGTGGGGATGGGGCAGAGTGGGGAGAAGGGGTTTGGGATCCATGGAAAAACAGCCTTCATCCCTGACTGCTCACATAGCAGCAGCTGCCACTCTAATTGCAAATATTGATGTATTTTCCACAGCTTCTTTTCAAACACACAGCCTGGGTTTTTTTGTTTGGTTTTTTTCCCACTCTTTATAACACAAGTGATTTTCACATCATGCAAGGAAAAGCACTTGGCTGAGAAGTGCTGTGTAACTTCTATTGAGATCTCATAGCAAACCAGGCACACATTTATTAATTAAGGCAAAGGGTGTTTGACACAAACAATAGTGTGATGATTTAATATTGTGTTGTCTTCTAAAATAAACCCAGTGTTGAAGTGACCACAGTCTGAACATCCTGGTAAGTACACAGGGCAAGGCATTTCTCTAAAATATGTGGGAATTTGTCTCTGGCTGTTTCTGCAGACTGTTGTGGTACCTGGAGAGCACTTGCCAAATGCCCATTGGCTTGAACATCAATTTAACTGCTCTTGTTTCCTTCTCCTGAGTGCACTTTGAATCCCAGAGTGAGTGGGATTTCAGGGTACACACAGTGCTGTGCCCTCATGCCCAGGCACTGATCTCCCTAAATGTTTTGCTTTTACTAGTGGGCAAGTTGCTAGCCTGAGAAACTTCAGTTTTGGTGAAAATAGCTGCATTGTTACTTTAGGGGCTTTTATGTTGGTTTTAATCAGTGAGCAGAAAATTCAAACCATCTGGAATTGAGAGTCCATCTCTGTGCAGTGCTAGATGATCCTCCTCAGCTGATGGGAAGAGCTTTGCCATTGCACAGAGGTGCCTGAGTGACTTTGGGACGCAGAGAACTCCTATGCCCTGAAAGATAAATACCTCTGGTATATTTCTTTCTTTTATTTGCAAGACTAACTCTGCTTTCACAGAGTGGGAATATCCTTCACCCTGTAGAGGCGAAGAAAACTCTCCAGATGATTTACATCACGTCTTGAGATCAAACCTTCAAAGGTCAGAGAGGAAGGCCTTAAGCAAGGCAAGTGTGGTTTAGCCCTCTATAAATGCTACTGTTATTAGTGGCATTATGTCAATGCAGGTGACTTCTGGTTGCATATTTAATCTCCCTGAGCTGCAACTTGACATTACTGAGTAAAAAACCCCATGTGATTAATTCCTTTTGGTATCTCTCTATGTTGTAACCTCTCAGAAGTAAAGAAACCTGTGCCTCCATGGTATTTCATAAATACCTAGTTAGTGCCCTGTAAAGCCCTGGCTGGCTGCAGCATCCAGCCTCTGCTGCTGTGGCAGTTTTCCTCCTGTCCCCACGTCACAGTGCTCTGCATCTGGGGCTTTGTTGAACTCTCTCCCCCTTTGACTGATTAGAATTGCCTCTTAGCTAGGATTACTTTTCTCTCCATTTCCATTTTCCTTTCACCTCTCCCTTGACCTTCCCCTCCTCATCTTTTGCTCTCTAGACCTTTTCTTTTTCCCAGTTCCTTGCACTTGGGAGTAGCAGTCACTTCTGGTGAATGAAATGGTTCTTCTGCTGTTGCCTCCTTTTGGCAGGTCACTTGAGTTACTGATCATTATGTTTTACATGGTGTGGATATGACCAGCTGTCTTGGTTTGAAAGACAGATGTTTGCCAAGGAAGGCAGGAACCTCCCTTGGAATGGAAAATATGACCCCCTTCCCTCTGAATTACTTTAACTTTGAAATTGAGAGGCTTTCAGGCAAAGATATAGGAAAAGGAATAACAGTTCTTTACTAGTATATATATATGTATAACAAGACAAACAAGCAACNCCCAGACCCAGACCCAGACCCAGACCCAGACCCAGACCCAGCCTCTCCTGGCCGCGGGCACTTTCCCCTCGCTGCAGTTCCGCTCACGGCCGCCAGGGGCGCTGCTGGCTCCCGGCCGGGCAGGGGCTGCGGTGATTCCCCCGCGCCTGCAGGGGGCGCTGTGGCGCGAGCTCGGCCGCCTCCCTCACGCGGTAATGGCGGCACAGCTGGCAGTGATGGAGAATTGGGCTGCAGCGGGAAACCTTGGAGGGCGGCTGGGAGGGCAGAGGTAGGCACACCCCACAGTGTGGCAAACAAAATGTAACTGAAAACTCTGAAGCCTTAGCTGGAGCCACAGGGGTCAGGTGAACATGAGCTGGTGGGTTTAAGGGTAGTGTGCAGGGCTGGGTTGCAGCTCCTACAGGAAGGGGAGAGGGTCAGGCCTCCTGGGTTTTTCCCCTGAGGCGCCTGAGCAGATGGTGAGAGTCCTCTCCAGTGAGGTAGGGTGTTAATAAGTCCCAGTGCAATGGCTGCCGTGGGAGCAAAGGCTCACCCGCAGTAAGGAAGAAGCAGTACAGGGCTGGGCTCCGGCGGTGGCAGTGAATTCTCCTGGCAGTAAGCAACAGTCCTCCTCTGATGTCGAGAGTGAGAGAGAGTTAGGAGCCGCACCCAGTCCCTTTCCCCCAGTCCAAAATCTCACAGTATCTCTGTCCTTCCCAAGAGAATGCCCCTCTGCTATGAGAGTGCAGCCAGCTGCACTCCTCCTCCTCCTCTCTCTTGGCTGCATCTTCTGTCTCTCTTAAGAACTGGTCGTTATCATCTCTTAGCAACAAATGGGACAAAATTCCATAAGAGAAGGGAACAAAAGGAAAAGTCCTAACCCCCAACACCAACCTCTAAAATCCCCCCAACAACTCACATGAAGCTGCTGCAATGCCAGAACACCTCTGCTACTCACCTTGAACTCCTTTTGTCTTGCCTGTTGAGACACACTGCTTGGCACTTACTAGGGTATATATACAATTTGCTGTCACAGGATTATTCCTGGTTAATTCACTGTTTATTCCAGCATGGCACAAGAACTGGGATGGGATTATCCTGGCCCCAGCCAGTAGCAAGTGCTGCTGAGTGATGTAACATATATTCTGCTGCTTCTCACATCTTCAGCTAACACTTTTCTCTGTTACAACACAATTCATTCCTGTCCAAGTGCATAAACCACCCTTTAATGTTTCCCTAGTGTGACCTGCATGACAGGAGCTCCACATCTCACCTGCTTTCCTCTGTGTGCACACTAAATCCTGCCCTGCTGTTCCCAGCGCCATTACATGGAGGTTGTACCTGCTGCTCCACTTTCTGGACTGGCACCCCTGCTCCTTCCCCTGTGCTTGCAGCTCCTTGTACTGGCAGTTTTGGCTGGAATAACATCCATGGATGTGCCACCATCCGTCTGGCACGGGGAGGTGTTCCTTGGAGCAAGGAAAAGGCACTTTGTGAAAGGCAGTTTGCTGCTTTTTTGAGCAGAGACGAAGGTGTCTGGTCTGTGGCCATCTCTGCTTGCTGGGAATTGCCGACTGCCTCCCCGTCAGCTGGAGGCTCTCTGGCTCAAATCCATTCTGCTGTCAGGTGCTGGATCTCACCCTCTCTCTGTGTTTTCTGGTCACAGCCATCCTTGGGCAGATGCCATTTAGACACTGGTCCAACTCATCAGACAACTTGCTTTCCTGCTCAAGGCCTTGGACTTCAGTCAAGTTAACCTCTGAGAAACCCACTCATCTTCAGCTGGATGCAGGAAGGATTTCATTTGTGCTGCCTTCGCTTTTCAGTATTTTTTTCCAGTAGTGTATACATATTGTGTATACACCTAAATATGTATGCACACTCTACATAGTTAAAAATATGCACTTGGTGCTCTGTGTAATCACACGCACATGCATTAGTTTATCTGCCTGTCTATACATCTGTAGGGATGTGTATTATAAATCTTGTAGGAGTCTTACTTGCAGTCATTTTTCTCTCAGAGATTTTTTTTTTCTCCTGGAGTGTTCCCTGAGCCACAGTTTTGTGGTTTGCCCCATTTTTCCCTTTAAAATCCATTTTCCAAGAACATCTAAAATTACTAAGCTGTTTATACAGTTGCCTTTTAATGTCTAGAACCTTTGCAAAGAAATATTCCAAAGCAGCTATTTTCAGCTACCTTTTTCATACCTACTTGTGTTTTGTGCTACTTTACTTGTAGTTTCCATGACAATTATCCCCAGAGTTAGAGGCAGCCTTGCCCTCAGTTGCTGTTTTGCAAAGCAGGCATTGCTCTTGCCCATCTGAGAATCTCACTGCAGAAGTTCATGTTTAATACAAGTTTTTATTTTCATAGCTTCTCTATATCCCACTAGCTTGGGTTTTGAGGTTGCTATAATGTATATTGCATCCTACCTATTGCCATGGGAATGATCTGGAGGGCAGAGACATCCCATCCTCAAAAGGAGAAGCATATTCTGGTGGTGGAAGAGGACACATTGTCCACAGAAGGACTTACACAAAGAATTAGCTTTGCCTGGTGCAAGGTAACCTACTGCCCAACAGGAATTCCCCCCAGTGCAGGAGCCAGGTTTGCTCCTGGTAGGATGGAAGAGGAGGGTGGGCACAGTGGGTTTGTGCCTTGTGTGGTGCTGGTTGGTGCAGAACCCGAGCCCTGGCTGGCTCCTGCCACCCATGCCCCAACACCAGATCCCCACTGGGCACAGTCTCTGTTTGGCCACATCCTCCCTCCTGAGCACAGGATGCCACTTTCTTCCTGCACAGTTGTCCAAACATGAAAATAATGTATTTTGAATTTTTTTGAGGTGTATACTGTTCAATATATTTGTCAATATTTTTTAATGTTATTATCATCTTAGTGTTTTCCTTTTGCTCATTCCCCTTTTCCTGTTTTCTCCATCCCACCTCTGGTGAGTCACAGCAATTTTAGAAGTGCCCAGCAGCAATCCTTTGATATATTATCCTTATACATTTCCCTATTAACCTTATCTATTCAGTCTGGTACATGTAACTCTGAGCTTTCTGTATGATCTACTCTCAATCCTGCCAGTACCTCCTCACCCTTTCTGTGCATCTTTTTTTTCTTTAGTTGACTGTTTCCTTCCAATTTTCCATGTGCTGCCTCCTTTCATTCTTACCTATTCGCATCCTTTCCACCCACCACCCCCAGTTTCCTCTCCTGAATCCACTTAAGTGTAATCTAAAACATACTGCTTGAAAGTGGAAGCCCAGAGAAATATTTGCTCTGGCTCTCACTAGCACCTCTCTATGCCAGTGAGCTCTGAGACAGTGGATTCTCAGCCCTGCAGTAAAATGAGCTTTTCCTGTAAGTTTAAAATTTGATTCTTTCTCACAAGCTACAGTCAAAGTGATTGTCAGCTCAAAAAGTACCTTTTAACTAAATTCAAAGGAATGCATTCAGAGCAGATTTTTGAATTTCCACATGATAAAACTAATTACAATTAGCAGCTTGTTACTGAAACAGAAAACATCCAGAATGCCACAATATTTGAAGTTATATTTTACAGAAGAAACACAGATCAGAGAAAAAAGCTTCAAAGTCCAAACTGATTATCTTCTTAAACAGTCTTAATTGTTTGTTAGATAAATGGGAATGAAGAACTGGGGGAAAGAGAGCTCTTGCAGAGAGAGTGTGATCTGCCACAGCACATGAGCTGTGGGTGATTCAATACTGAACAGTCCCAAATTAGCAACCCACCTACCCAAATGGCACCACTGACCAATGACCCAAATGCCACCACTGACCCATGGACTGACTTGGCTTGTAGTGTGGCAAGGGAGACTGAGAGCTCCCATTTCAGGTGGCTATGGGATAATGAATGTGACTGCTGGTTACTGAGAGCAGCTCTTCAAAGCTCCTGAAATGTTTGTTCATCCTTGGATTTGCTGTTACTCATCTCGTCCTTAGTCAGATGAAATGCATGGTTTTGCAGTCATGTGGGGTAAATTGCTGGGTGAGTTCCTTGACTTGTTCCACTGGCTGCTGGAGGTGATCTGCATGGATGCACTCTGTCAGTCTGATCCTTGCACTGTGCATTGCTCACTCACTGTGACATCCAGCCCAGGTACAGCAAGGTTTGAGGCAATATTCCTTGTCTGATGTGCCTCACCAGAGACACCTCCTTGTGGGTACCTTTGGCAGTCAGGGGTTAATCTCCCTTTCCTGAGGATCACTCATGTTTGATGTTCGCCTGTCCTCATGCTCCACTGGGTATCCAGCCCCAGCTCCTTGGTACAACCTTAGTAAGAGCTCCACTTTGAAAATGCCCCATGCTTAGGGCTGCACCCAGCAGCACGGCAGCTGGTTGTGCCAGGATGCCCAGCTGGACTCCTCCACGGGCAGTGGCTGGCTGCCTGACTTGACAGTGTGTCACGGTTTGAGATGGGTGTCTGCCAAGAAAGGCAAGAGCCTCCCTTGGGATGAGAAATGTAAACCCCCTTCCCTCCGAATTAGTAGTATTTTGAAATTAAGGGGCTCTCAGGCAAAGGTAGGGAATAAGAATAACAGATCTTTACTAAGTATTTCTATGAGGTGAAACAGACAACAACTGTAACGGTGACCCCAGAGCAGAACCAGAACCAACCCACTGCCGCCTTCTCTCAGGTGTGGGCACCTTCCCCTCGCTGCAGTTCCGCTCACAGCCCGCAGGGGCGCTGTGGCGCCGCTGGGCAGGGCAGGGGCGATGGTTCCCCCGCGGCTGCAGGGGGCGCTGTGGGGCAGCTCGGGGGGCACACGGCAATGGCGGCTCGGCCGCAGCGATCCCGGGGCGGTGGCCGAGATGTGCCGGGAGCTCCGGCCGTGCCTGGGAATCCGGGACACCTCGGCAGGCGGGGTGGGGGTGCGGGGCTGGCGCAGCGGGAACTCGGAGCGGGGCAGAAGAAGCGGCGGGGCCGAGGCCGAGGCGGCGCGGGCCGGTCGGGGCTGGGAGAGGCGGGTTCAGGATCTCGGGGTCCCCAGTGAAAAGAGCTCCTCTCTCAGGGGGCACCGACAGGGCCCCAACCTCAGCGGCCGCGGCAGCAGAAACGGGCGGGGCTGGAGCGCGGGGCAGCAGCGAGTTCCCTTCCCCGGCGGCAGCTGCGCCTCCTCCTCCGAAAGCGAGAGACAGAGGGGCCGAGCTGCCCTGTCCCGGCTCCTCCCAGCCCCAGCCCGCGCGGTGCCTCCGCCCCTTCCCGAGACCCAGACGCCCTCCAGGCTCAGCCACTTCTGTTGTTTTCCTTAAGTATCAGTTAATGGCATTTCTGAACAGTCTGTATGGAGGGAAATTTTTCTCTCAAAAGAGACCGAAGCCCTGCGACACAGTGTCTGTCCACACCTCTTCCCAGCCCAGCCTGGAGTTTTGGATGGGCTATGAGGAACTACAAGTGGTGGCAGAAGTAATTAGAGGAAAGAAGGCAGTGGAGGACCAACTTGTACATTCACCAGCCCCTACCATCCACCATAGATTTGTCTCAAAGCTTTAGCCAGGAGTGGGGCTGGGACCCCTTAAAAAAAAGGACTAGGGTGAGTAATGGGGAGACAAGAAAGAGAAGGGGAAGGGGCCAGGCTGGTGAGGTGGGCCTGGAAATTGCATCTGGAACTGAAGCTCCCAGACTGCATCTTTCTCTGTGTAGTTGGACTTGCCACAGTGTCCCAGGGATGTGGATTTTGGAGGCAGTCATGGCTTGCTTCTTCTAGAGCTGTGGTGTTTATGGCCTGCTGTGGTTTTGGCACACAGTTCCTGTTTCAGCTTCTCCCCAGATGCGTGGTTTGGGTATGAAGGTTCCCTGTGGCACACGGGTCTGCTCCCAAAGTCTGAGGGCTGGGTGGGCACTGTCACTGGTGACTTTTCCTGAATCCCTTTCTGATGAAGATGGAGCCAAGGTGTGGCTCCCCTGCAGCCCCTTCTGTTGATACAAGGCAGCTAATATTTTATTCCAAGTTGGACTAATGATGAAAATGTGCTGGACACTGGAAAGAGATGTCTTGAGCACACAAAGCAGCTTACAAGCCTGAGAAGCAAGGAGGGAATTTTTCATTTGGCAGAATAACATGCATAGCGAGCGCTCTTGTTTTTAATAAGCTCACAAAGCTTTCTTGAAAGCCAGGGATTTTTTTTTCCACCCTGAACACATGAGGTATTTTCATTTCATAATGAATGTATGTTATGTCCAACTTCCAGAAAGCCTTTCACATGAAAAAGAAAATAGCAAATAATATTTCAGATGCTGAAGTGAACAGGGTGGAAGTAATCATGAAACAAAATGCTGGAATATTTGCTCTGTGCTCAGAGATTGTGTGGCATCTTGTATTGTCTGAAACAGCACCAGATAATAATCATAAGTGCAAATCTCTCAGACTGGGGCAACAGGGAGAGGAGCCAATCTCTGTGTCTCCATAGAGCTGGAAGAAATTTCAGATATTTCTGTTTGCCTGCAGAACAGCTGGGGACTTCTCAGACATGAATCTAATTAAGCATATTCCTTGCTACAAACACTTCAAGTCCTATTTCCTGAGATCCAAATGTCTTTCCGAAATGAAGCCTTAGGAATATTGCTTTCATGCAGCCTGCTTTTTCTAATTTGGGCTGGGCAAAATTAAATTACAGCTATAAGCTCAGAGGAAAATGTACTGCAGTCAATAATATTGATTGATATTTGGGTATCAGCGTAAAGCCATGCATTAGTGATAGCTGAATTTAATCCACAGGCCCACGAGGGCTGCCAGCAGCAATGTGGGTATTGGATTGGTTAGTCTGGGTGACATTTGACATGCCTGGTCCTCTCCATCCAGCGATGGGTGTGCTCCCCACCATGTGGTACAGGTGCCTGTCCCTGCCTCCTGCCCTGCCCTGGGTTTGCAGGTGGTCAGGCTGGGACCAACACTCAAATATTGAACCTTTTTTTTTTTTCCTCTGCTTGCCACATCCCAAGGTTTAAAATAGAGCATTTATTTTCTCAGTAGAGAAAAGGATTTCCCAGAGCAAAGGGCTTAACTGGAACCATTTCATTGTGCTGGGATGTGAAGTGGTGCAAGCCTGGCTGCCTGAGCGCAGTGTGAGCACCCGGGGCTCCAGCCTGCGGCACATCCCTGCTCCCTCTGGCCCTGCGCATACTGAGATCCTTCAGCTGTTTCCATGGCACAAAGCCCTCATGGCACAGACTCTCCTGCACGGCTCTGTGGTCTGGCTGCTCATCTGGTAACCATGTGCACAACACAGGGCAACTAAGCCCAAATCAGCCCTGCCACTCCCTCACTGAGACCCCCTCGGGAGCCCCAGCCCTACCACAGATCTACAAACCATTAACTTCCAGTCTGCAGCCACTTTGTTTTAAACTCTGGGTTTCAAACCAATCCAGAACAGAAAGAACATTCCTGTTTGCTTTCTTCTCCTTGTTTTGTTTTGTGGCACAAGATTACCACTGACTTCTCTGCTGCCTGTGGAAACCCTCTCTGGGATCCTCGCAGATTTGAAGGAATCTTTCCCTGCTGATACTGCAGAGAATACACCAATCTGAGAAAAAAAGTCCCAGTATTTATGCATTCATTAAAGTTTTCATCTTTTTCCTGCTGTCTTTATTCCACTCTTAATCCAGTTGAAGCCAAGCAGGAGGCTTGCAGGAGGCTGGTCCTTGGCTTCAGCACCTGCTCTCTGATGCAGGTCACAGTCACAGCAAGGCTCATTGGCAAAGTCACATTCCCTCAGACCATCTCATGCAACTGGAAAGAACAGATAAGCTTTCAGTCACATAAGCTTGGGTCTCATATGCAAAGTTATTTGTCTGTGCTCCTCAGAGAGTTTGATTTGTGTTCATTTGCATGTACCAACTATAGTGAAACCCAGTGAATTCTCCTGATATGTTTTCACTCCTGCAAGAAACATGATGGGAAGTGGAAGATACGATCATCTTCCTCCCTAGTGGCATCAGTAAGTATCACACATATCAGATTAAACCCTTGACATTTTTCCAACAGTGTGAAATTTGCTTGAAGATGCTGGAAAATGAGTTATAGATGTGAAAGCAAGGCTTAGAATATGAATGCAAACATTAACCCTAAAAACCAGTGTAATTTGCTTTCCCTGAAATCCTGGTGTGTGGAGCTGGAGGGGCTGGTGGGGAGAACTCCCACCACAGAGCCTGGGGGTGGTAAGATGTGAGCCATGAGACAGAAATGCCTTTTGTCTCCTGAGTGATGATGGATAGCTAAATTCTGCCCAGTGGTCCTCAGGGATGCACCCCAGCAGTGAGGGGGTGCCTGAGTGGTGTCAGGTGTGTTCCTGCCCCAATACTGGGGTGCAAACTGTCGTGTCAGTGTGGCTCCTGGGGAGACCTGCCCAGCAGCTTTGCATGAAAAAAGAAATACACTTTTCACTTAGCTGAAAAGAAAAAATCTCTCAGGGGTTGCTGCAGTATGATCATCCACCTGCAAAAGATTTCAGGAAAGATGAAGACTGGGGATTTGAGGTGCTGTTGTGGGCAGGACTGAGCCTTTGATCTAGATTTTAAGTCAGGACTCTTTTATGTCTTACAATGAGACTGGCTTTAGTGTTTTTACTGCAAAAACTCTCCAGCAGGTTTTCAGACACCTCTCCCCCTGACATGCTGAAGCTGAAAGGTACACTAGGGTAATGATTTTGGATTTTCCATGCTTGCGTTTGGGATCTGTCATGTTCTGATGGTGAAACCTCATCCTGGTACAGTAACCCTATTTGAGCATGGCACATCCCACTCAGTCCCTGTCTTGGGGATGGTTTAGTATCCCATGCCATTTTTGTGGTTTTTGATCTGTTTTGTTTTGTTTGTGCCCGGGGTGGCTGCTGTGTGCCCCAGCCCCCACGCTGCCCGGCTCTGGGGCTGTGGCGGTGAAAGGGGCCAGCTGGGCTTTCTGGAGGGACTGGGGCAGGGCGAGAGGCAGCCCTTGCTTCCAGCACGCTCTGCTCCAGCGGGCACACGCGGCCGGGGCCTCTCACCGGGGCTCCTGCTGCTCCTCTGGCCTTTGCCTGCTTCTTTTGGGTCGGGGTTTTTCCTTTGCATTCAGTACCCTGACTGAGCTTGCCAGCTCGGCTTCTTTGGCCGCTCTGCTGTCGGGAACCCCAGAGCCAGGGCGTGCCCCACCAGGACCTGGGAACATCCTCGCTTTCCCACCAGGGGCTGCTCCCTCACCTTCTGCACAGCCCGGGCCCAGGGATCAGCCAGCACGGTGAGAAATCCTGGGGAGTCTNTCCTGAACTGATGAGCCTGGGCCAGGGGTGCTGGGACCTCACTGGGCACCCCTGCACTGGGATGTGCTGTGCTGGAGCTGGGATGGCTTCCCTGGGCGTGGGACAGGAGCGGGACTGGAGCAGCAGCTCCCAGCTTGGTGGGGCTGGGAGGGACAAGGCTGGGAAGGGGAACTGCCTGGTCCCTGTGGCTGTGTGCTCCAGAGGGGCTGGGGCTGGGGCTGGCTGCTGCTGGCACTGGGTTTGGGGGGAAAGGTTCCACAATCTCAATAGCTAACATTTATTCAATTTTTTGTTGTTAATAAGCAGGGTTTTTTTCACTTTCACCCCGTCATCCATTTCTCTCATTGGCAAAAGGGAATTATTGAAGCTCTTTCTCTTTAGAGGAAATGCTCATTAGAGGGCATTTTCTCCTGAAATTTGTATTGAAACTGAGACAGTCACCTTCCTCCATGGATATGCACAGGGCAGCAGTGAGCAGCAGCGGCAGAACAAAAGCTGAGAGACACAAGAAATACTGTGCATTTTGAGGAACAGACTCATTGTGATCCAGAGGAATTGTTGAGGCAATTACACTGTTCAAAGTGGTTTCAATGCCTCTTGTTAATTTCTTCTGCATTATCCTCTTGCTCCCTTGGAGATGACCAAGACAGAAGTTGATTGCAACTGCTGCTTGCGAGTGCGGCGGTTCCTTGGGAGCCATTAGGGATACAGCATCTGCTGGAGTTGCCATGGAGATGCCAAGAGTGATTGTAAGCCAGGTGAAGTGCTCCTGCTGCTGCTGGCTCATCCGTCCTGGGGGACATGGCCACACAGCCTGACACTGGGGTGGGAGGCACAGCAGCCTCAGCCTCACAGGGCAATTGTGCTGCTGGCTGCAGCAGGGCCCATCACCAGGGTGGTGAAGCTGTTGGGAGCAATACAGACAAGCCTGAGATCTACATTTGCAAAAGGAGATTGGCCACAGGAGGGGTTCACTACACCAGATCTCTGTCCCAAAGATCCTGGGTCCAGCCTTTTGCAGGTTCTCTCTGGTTGGTCCCAGTGACTTGGCCAGGAGTTGCTCCGAGGGAGCTGTGGCTGTCACTGGGTGTTTATACCCAGAGGAGGAGGAGGTAACTCCTTCTGGGGTTGTGTTGTAGCAATGAGAAGTCTGGTCTTTCAAAATCTGGCAAGCACAGTGTGACTTGAAGTACAGTCAGCATAAATAAGCTGCAAACACATTTGTCTGTGGCAGAGGGAAGGTGGCTCTTTGGCAGCAGGGGGCTTGGCTTGTTTTATGCAACAGATATTCTGTCTTCACTTAATAAACATCTATCAGATAAAAGGGTGATGCAGTTGACATCAGGCTCATCTATTCTGAGATCTGGCATTTGAGAACATGGTTTTACTGCCTGGATTTGCCTGGAAGCGTGTACCATTTCACAGGCAGTAAGGTCCTTCACTGTTAATAAATTTTGACTGAGATTTAATTGCAAGATAAGCAGGTGCCCTCTTTTCCCCAGCTTTTCGCTGCAGCCACTGTCTGCATTTGTGGTTTGCCCAAATATCAGACTTCTTGCACCCAGTGCTGCCTTCTCCTTTCAGGGTCCAATTTCAAGAGAACCCTGACTGAGGTGTATCTGCTCTATGGATGCCATTACTTAATATACATCCAATTTTTTATATATCTATAGCTATATTTATCTCTCTCTCTATATATATATATATATACCTCCTACTTTATAGATATCCTCCCCTGACACTAAGATCACCTCCTTTGAAAGTTAAAACAGTTCTTATATATTTCAGTCATCAGAGTGAAGGTCAAGAATCCTTTTTTTTCCTGTCTTCTTTTGAGAATGGTAATGGAAAAAAAAATTTACCAGNTATATATACCTCCTACTTTATAGATATCCTCCCCTGACACTAAGATCACCTCCTTTGAAAGTTAAAACAGTTCTTATATATTTCAGTCATCAGAGTGAAGGTCAAGAATCCTTTTTTTTCCTGTCTTCTTTTGAGAATGGTAATGGAAAAAAAAATTTACCAGATATGAAAACAGGGTCAAAAAGCTGCAGATAAATGGGACAGAGCATCAAGCGAAGTGACAGGAGACCTAATTATGGGATTGAAGCTATGGCATGAAATAGGTAAAAATCTCATAGGAATTTCTATGTCTCTTTTTTTTTTTTTTGAAAACATTTAAATGCTCTTTTCTTTTCTCACCTCAGCCTTCTAGAAATCAGTATATTTTTAGCTCAGAGTTGGAGACAAGGACCAAATGGCCTTGGCATTAAACATTTCAGTTGTCCAAAAACAGTTGGAGAGGTGTTCACATTTCCCTCCTGGAATTCAGGACTGAGTGGCTGACCTTGGAAATGTGGGGGAAGTCAAGGAAAGCCACTGGGCTTTTTCCCCACCATTTTAAATTGGAGTTTGTAATCACCACCATCACACATCCAGTTGTACTTTATACCATCTACTCACTTCATGTGCTTAATTTAGAAGGGCAAAAATCTGTGGCACCAAAATATTACACCATGATTGCAGCAGTCAGTTCATCCTTGCTGTGTGTGGGTGGGATGGGCCATGTGAACCTCTGGTGGGAGGTGTTCCATGGCAGAGGAGGTGGAACTGGATGATCTCTGAGGTCCTTTAGAACACAAACCATTTAAAGATTCTGTTTGCAGAGTCACATTTGCACACCCAGGGGTGACTGTTCACATTCTGCTCAAGTGCTTGTCCCCCATCCAAAGGTTCAATCTTGCTGGTGCAAATGGCATTTGGCAGGATAGGAGGGTCAGCCAGCCACAAACCTCAGAAATTCAGGCTTCTGAAATACAGGGACACACAGTCTGAGAGAGGAAATTAGAAATCAGGTTAAGGTTGAGTTGAGAAAATGCCCCCATGCCCTGTGCTGTGCTGTGCTGTGAGAAGAATAAGAAGTGTGTGCTCTGCAGGTGTGCAGAGGCCTGGGAAGATGCTGGTGGGCAATGGATTTGCACAGTCCTGTGCTGGGAAAGGGATTGTAACACATCAGTGAGAGGGGAATATTCCTTTGTGGGTATGGAGTCTCCTCCCACTGTTCCTGAGGCTCCTCCTTTTCCAAGGTGCTATGAATAAATAGTGCAGTATGAAAATAAAGGCAAGGTGTTTATCAGGGCTGTTAGATGGAAGCACATCTGGAGCTGATTTGGAACTGGCTATTCTGCCTGTAGTTTAATGTAGTGGCTTTTGGGAACATCACTTCTCTGGAAAACTGTGCTTGCTGCTGGGGAGAGGGTATCACACTGGTCCAAACATGCTTATCTTTAGGAAGGAGTGCTGGGAAATCTTTCTTCAAGTTGGTGAAATGATTACTGCCTTATCATTCAGAGCTTGAGGGATATATCCATGCTGTTATTATAATATGTTATCTCTTCACAGTTCCTCATATAAATGGTGGAGGCTGTGATGTTTCTCTGTGTGTGCAGGAGAGAGCCTTGTGCCTCTGTAAATGAAAATCCATTTGTTTTCTGTGCTGGAGGTGCTGGGCAGAGGTTGCTTGCTCTGTGAGCAGTGGTCAGTGAAGGTGTAAAGCTGCAGGCACCAGGAGAGACAAACTTGCTGTACCTGCTTGAGGACAGAGATGTGGCTCCTCTGGCAACCTCCCAGATCCTAAAGCTGCCCAAAGCAGCAGCTCAGGGTCCCTGGGAGGTTCCCTGTTTCTGCAGCAGAGCTTGTTGCTGGTTTTGTGAGGAGAGAACCCAGGTGGGAACAAACCATGGCCATGCTGGGGTGCTCACACTGCTGTTCCAGGTCTGCAGGACAGGACCTTGGGCAGCCCCCAGTCACCAGCTCGTGGAGAAACACTGGCCCCAGGCCAGACCCTCAGACCAGTTTCCCAGCAAACCCAGGGATCTGAACTCCCCTTTGATGCCAACAGCCAGGGAACTGCTGATGGTGCTGGAGGAGATCCAAAGCAGTACCAGCGCATCCCAGTCCTCCCAGTCTCTATCCAGGTGTGGACTGGGGGTGCCCTTTTTGTTGGTGGCTGCACTAAAGTCCTTCAGGCCTTAGTGACTTCTTCAATGATAAATGGGTGAGTGGGGATTTACTGGGAGATGGAACCTTCTCTGCCAAGAGCAGAGTGACAGCCCCTCACAGAGACCCAGAGGAACACTGTGAGCTCTCCATCTAACAGGTTGTTAAACAATCTCTTGCTTTCATGTGAAAAGCAGGACGTTTTATGTGAAAGTAGAAATCCCCTGCTCTTTACAAAGACTGTTTCATTTGCTAACCAGTATTTTCTGCTTCCAGCAACCCACGGAACATGGAGGATGCTCTGATTGTCTTGCCAGAAGATAGGCCCAGGCCACACCAAGGGGAAAGTGTTCCTGTAGGCACCAGCCCTTTTTTGGTTTTGTAATGAACAAAACCTCAGACTTCTGGGGTCTACATGTGCAGGGACAATGGCACATTTTCCCCTCTGGACAGAGGATTTACCTCCTGGAGAGGACTTTATTCCCAGGCACTTGGTGCCTACAGCATCTCTGGAAGTGTTTGATCTCAGAGCCTCACTTGCTGCCTTCAAGCCTTGGAACAAGCTCCTACTCGATAATAATTTTCTATTATTTTTGCCCATTCTTTGTTTCATTCCTCATCCCAGTTTTCTCCTGTGAAATGTGATTGAATCCAGTACTGCTCCCTGCCTGATTATGGATATCTAGAATATTGCACTGAACTCTGATTTTAAAACTGTCACCTGTGAAAAAAAATTACATGTGGAAATAAAATCAAAATTTAAATTTCATTGAAAGGAAAAATGAGGTTTGAGCAATTTTCATTGTAATCTTCATGTCTTAAAACCATCTCAATATCCTAGCAATAATTTTAGGTTGTTTTGACCTGAAAGAATCAAAGTCTTTCTTTTCTGACAAGGCTGACAGATGCTTTGACTGATGATAGCAAAAATCAGGTCTTCTAGCCTAAGAAATGTTACAACATGATTTGCATACAAACAGGGACTGAGACAAGCTCTTGAAAATCTCTTGCACTTATAAATCCTGACATTGGAGATGAATAAAAGGAATATTATTCCCTGAGCCCAGCGGATGCTCAGTAATAATGACATTGTCATAAACATTGGTTTGAAACTCCAAATTATGAAAGTGAAACTGGGAGATTTTTGCCTTTCCCCCCCTAGACAGGCTCTCCCCACCCTCTCTCAGCTGTTAACAATGCAGGAGCATTAAAGGCAGGGATCTCTGGGGCTGCAGTGAAGCCCCATGGGGAGCCAGGCTTGTTTGCTCCAGTTCTCTGTGCATCCCAAATCAACTTCTCCTCTTTGTATCTTTTGCCACAAACAATTATGTTCATAAATATGCAAAGATTTGCTTCCTCTGAGCAAAACCCTCTACTGTCACAACTGGGCCAGGTGGTGAAGCCAGGCACATTTATTCCCAGCACTGTGAATTCCAAAGAGACCTGCTGGAAGGCCAGGTGATGGGACAGGAGGCTGCTCTAGTGCTCCTCTCCAGGGGGTTTCCCACTGCCTTGCTGTGTGCCCAGCGAGGAGAAAGCTTCTCCACTTCCCCTTTCACTTCCTCTTCTTTGCTTTCTGCTTTTCCCCTTCCCATTTATTTTTCCCTTTTTTTCCCTTTTGCTCTTTTTCCTTTCCCCTTTCCCTTTTTTCTTTTCCCTTCAGGCTGGTAGACCCCACCAGTTCTGCCAGCTGAGCCATTTCCACCCCAGTTTGGGGCCACCCAGCACTTCTGGAAGATCTCACTGAGGTTCCCCACACTCAAATGCTGCTGTGCCAAGGTTTGGCCTTCTTGGCATATAAAAAATTTGCCATTTCACCCATGTGTTACCCAAGGATGAAGTTTTAATTTAACTCCTCAGTGGTGGGTGGGCCAGGCACAGGGCAGCATTGCATCTGCTGAACCAAATCTTGAAAATTTTCATCTAAGCCACAAGGATTTTGCAGTGACTCTCCCTGGCTCCCCTTTCCGCCCCTGTGGCCACATGAGCAGTGAGCAGCTTGAGATGCAAGTGTTTCACTCAACATTTTGAAACTGTTTGCTACAAGAGTCTATGAATTTAGTAAAACTTCCTAAATATTCACAGACTGCTTAGCAGGCACATGATGAAGGATGGAGTGGGCTGGGGGTGCAGAATTTACTATTTTGAAGAGTCATCACATAAATTATTCAGCAGCCCTAATGTGCCCAGCTGTGTTTACTGCCCTGGGCCAGGAGCTCCAGAGGCTGCTGCTCCCAACAATGAGCAATTTCTGCTGCTTTGGCTTTTGGTGGGGAGTCAAGGTCAGACCTAAGCTGGGCAGCTGGGGCAGGAGGATGGGGAGGGGCTCATTGGAAACATCTGAGAAGAAAAATCTCCAATACATGAATGGCCTTTCCAGCAGGCACTCTGTGCATTGTGTACGAGCAGTGATAATTACAGAACTGCAGCGGCTCCAGATGTTTTGTGTATGTTTCAGTCTTCATTTACTTGTTTTCTGTGCTGAGTTACTTGGGATACCGAAAAATGTAAATAATGAATATGTGATGAGCAGCAAGAATCCCTGCCCTGCCTCCCTCTTCCAATAAAGCTAATTAATCCAAGTACCAAAATAAAAACTGCTTGAGTCTGCTCCAGCATCAGCCATGAAAGCGTTCTCACGAGCAAATAATTGACAATTAAAACCCAACTTACAGAAAAGAAGAAAAAACCCCAAGTTTTATAGAGCTACAGCTCTATAGCAGCAAGGATCTAAAGAAGGAAAGAACTCTGATAGAAATTGCTGGCATGCAGTGCCAACAAAGCTGGCTCAAACCCTGAGCCATGGTTTAAATCAGAACTCTTTTGCCAGCCTCCTTCAGCCCAGAATTTTAACTTCCTTGTTGTTCAAAGCATCATTGTGGAGGTCTGGAGATGGGGAAACTGAGGCACAGAGCACCAGCAGGGCCAGCAGCTGAAGGGATCCCTGTGTTTGGGGTGGGAGTGGATTGCCTGACTGTGTTTGTTAAGGAGCAGAGCATGTGCTGATATCTACAGTGCCTGCTACTCACCCAGCCTGGCTCAGGGCTGGCTTTCTGCTGGGTGTTGACATGAGATCCCAGTCCAGAGGGCTGAGCTTTTGCCTGCAGGAATTACATGGGATATATATACATATACATATAGATACATACTGTGATCTGATGTGTGCTCTTCAGAGTTTAATGCTTTATTTAGACTGAATTAACTTGCTTCACAGGGCTTTGTTTATCCATTTTAATAAATCATCTCTTTCAGCTAAAGCTTGCCTGAAGAGTTGATCATATCCAGAGCCTCTAAGAGCACAGCAGATATAAATATTTGCTTTTACAACGGGAAAACTCTCCTGAGAATGCTTTAGCAACTGACTGGGTTTGCCTAGAACAGAGAAACTGGTAATTTGCTGAGTGGTTAATAAGAAGAAGGAGAAAAGTGTAGCTGCCTTTGCTCACTGACCTAAGGGCCAGTGCCCCATAGGTGGTGAGGCCTGGCTTCCTCTGCTCCTCCCAGCTGAGGAGGAAGCCTGGATGCAGATGAAGCTGATGCTGTAACATGGAGGAAACACAGCACAACCCTGGAGTCCATGGCTGATGGGCAGAGGCAGCAAATTAAAATCACTCAAACTAATGTTTTTCCCTCTTCACAGATCCAGACAAGCATGCATTCCTTTCCTTCCTTCCTTCCT
>VZRX01020040.1:0-12821 GCA_013398075.1 Notiomystis cincta
GGAGCAGGGAGTCCCATGCCTGGAAGGGTTCTGAAGGCTGTGGTGCTTGGGGACCTGGCTGAAGGTTGGACTCCTTTATCTTGGAGAGCTTTCCCAGCCTTCATTTTCTGTGGTGCTGTGTAACCTGCCCTGCACAGTCTGGTGGGCTCAGCCCTTGTCAGGCCTTCCTGACAGGGCTGTAATTAAAAGCTAATGAGCAGAGGTTGGGCTGAGCTGTACAGATCAGGAGGGAGGAAGAGCAGGAGGTCTGGGCACAGCAAAGAACCCAAATCCCACGTGGGGAGAAGGTACCTGGGGCTGAAATCAATTCCTGTCTGCTAATCCTGGGGAGGAAAGCTCTGTTCCTTAACACTTCTGTAAAAATTTCCTCTGGATGAGGCCAGGCAGAAATTTTCTGCCTAAACTGGATCAGAAATCTGGGTGAAACTCCAGAAATTCCTCTGCCAGTACCTGGTCACCTCCACAAATGCCTGTTTAAAACCCTGCTCCAATTTAAATCCCTGCTCCAGCTGCATTTCCTTCCAACACAGCAGCAGGCCCTCACATGCAATAAATGTCCCAGGGAAAACCTTCCTGGAGGCCACTGAAGCTGCTGCCTGCACGGGCTGGGGGCATTTGCAGGACAAACACTCTGAGTGTGGCCATCCTCGGGCAGAGGAGGATGGTGGAGCTCCTCTCCTGGCCGGATCTGTCTCCAGGCCCTGCAGGAAAAACTCGGTGCAGGCAGGACTGGCTCCCTTCTTCGAAAAGGAAGGAGCAGCTCCTGCAGTTTCCCACCAGGACAGGGCTGGGTTTGAGGAGGGTTTGGCTCCCTGAGCTTTGGGGACACACAGCCCTGACCCCAGATCCTGCTCCCTCTCCTTTCCCCAGCTCATTCCCAGAGCATTCCCTGGCCACACATCCATGGCTCTTGTGGTCAAACCCTTTGGAATTATCACCAATTTTTGCCTAAATCCTTCCAGTTCCTCCATAAATTGCTGATAGCATGAGACTCAACCCCAAATCCTCAAAGTGTATTTTTTTTTCAGGTGAATTATTTTCCTCCTCTCGGTTTAAAGACTGAAAAAGGCAATTGGAATGTGCCTGTGGCTGGTTTATGTTGTAACAAATGCAGTGACAATGTTTTGGAGCTCTGCTCAAATAGAGACAGGCTTCTGTAGGAAAATTCCCTTCCTGACACAGAGCCATTATTGCAAAATATTCAGGTAGTGCATAACTGGGAGAAATCACAGCAGAAAAAATTATTTTTAAAAAAAGAGTAAAAACCCCATAAAGAGGAATAAACATAATAAAAAGAGCTGTTGGCAAGGAATGAAAAGGAGAATTCCTCTCACATTAATTTCTGCTCGAGGCACTGCCAGGTAAGGATGTGTTATGGAAATCAGTTGTCAATTTAAACAGTTTTCCTGGAAGAAAAGGGAAGGAGGCCATCCAGGGGCTATCACTCAAAGAAATGGAAGTGAGCAGGGTGTTCCCTGCACTCAGCCTTGCAGCCTGGCCATCACCTGTGCTCNTAATAAAATAAAATAAATAAAAAGAATTTATTTATTTTATTTTTTTTTACTGACTGTTACTTAGTCAGCTCTCCCAGTAGCTTTTAGAGCCCTCCAATCACCCATGACACATCGGGGATTACTCACTGAAAAACGCCCAAACAAACAAAAAAATCCCAAGGAGAGTCCAACAGAGCTTCCTGCTTTCCAGGAGATCCCTGGAAATCGATGCAAACACGAATTCCAGCCATTTCCAAGCTTTTGTCGTGTATTTTAGAAAGGTGGGGAGTGAAATGACTGCTCTGTGCTGTGGGAAATTTGGAGGACTTCTTTGGGTGCCGTTGGCCTCGCTGGCTGCCAGCAGCTGGATAAATCCTGGCGTTCCAGACTCTCTGGGCGTGGCTCTTCCTGAGCCTGACTCAACCTCGGCATCACTGAGACCAAACCCTCATTTTCTTCACTGCTGGTTCCTCTCTGAGACAAATCACCCAAACAGCTCAGGGAGGCTCTGAGGACTCTGGGTATTAAACAACTTTTGCATTCTGCCAGAATTCTGCTCTCCCCAGAGCCTGGGCAGTGGCTGCAGTGATTTCTTGCTCTGTTCAGGCTCTAAAGAGCCACCCTGGCTGGGCACTCCAAGCACAGGGCACTGGCAGCAATGAAATCCCTTTGCTTTTCATCTCTACACCAGGGAATTCCTTTTAATGTCATGGTTTATAGAGAAATAACTTGGTTTTTTTGGTAAAGGCTGTTGATGATCTGCTTTTGAATAATCACTGATAAAAGCCAACCTAGGCTGTTGCTAAAAATAATCCCCAGACTCTGACTTTTGGTTGGCCCTTTTGGGATTGTCCTTCTTTTCCCACACCCAAATATGAGAATTTCATTTGAGAAACACACGTGGGGTGCACAGCAGAGCCCCCAGCTGGGCCACAACTGGTTTTAAATCAGGCTGGGATTTTAAAGGACGTTTAGAACTCCTCTTGCTGGGGTCTGAAATGTTGGAGTGGAGAAAGCTCAGCACTTTGTTCTTCCACAGCACTGGAAATCCATTTATTTAAGGATCTCAGCACAGGAAATGCATCTCCAGCCTTAGGAGGACAGGAATACAAATGAATATGAATCTCAAGATAGAATGCAGGGAATTTCAGGGAGTGTTTTTCCAATTTCAAGTATACATGGAATAGAATGATAGAACAGACTGGTTTGGGTGGGAAGGGACATTGAAGGACATCTCATCCCACACCTTCCACCATCCCAGGCTGATCCAACCCCAGTGTCCAGCCTGGCCTTGGACACTGCCAGGGATCCAGGGGCAGCCACAGCTTCTCTGGGCACCCTGTGCCAGGGCCTCCCACCCTCCCAGGGAAGGATTTCTTCAGCAAAGAATACAAATATAAACACAATAATCATGCCTAGAACAGAGCCTAAGAGTGAATTTTAAACGATTTTTTCTCATTTTTGAAACCTGCCTGACTGAACCAGTGAGGGATGTGGGCAAACCCATATTTAGATTATTCATAAAGCACCACTTTCCTTCAGCAGCTGTGGAAAGAAAACTCATCAATCCTGAATTCTGTTCATCCCTAAATAACTGATGGAGGAGAACTGAGATCACTTTTTGTAAATATGATAAATGATGAGCACAAAACCCCAAATCTGGTGAGGGAAACCCCAACACCACCAACACAGGCCATGCAGAGAACTAAAACCCTTCACTGAGACCAGGGGGTTGTGAGTTCATTGCATTAATTCTGATTAAAATCGATCTGGTGGCAACACCCAGGCCCTGGCACTGGGCTGTGGGAGCTGCTGTGCAGCCCAAGGCAGGGCACAGTCCCTGGGCTGCAGCCAGCCTGGATCCTGCTCTGCCATCAGCTCTCCAGGGCAGGATTCCACCTTTCCCACGGAGCCCAGCTCGAGTCAGCCAGGGCTGCCCACACAGCTCAAGGGTTTGGGCTTCATGGGGGGCCTTTAGCCACATAGAAATAATTTTATTTATTTATTTACTATTTGCTCTCCTAAAAATCCCTTTCTTTATTCTGCCCTGACTGTAATTAAATAAGATTGAATGATTTGGGATTTTGTCCTGGTTATGTAACAATCCCAGTGCATGCTCCACCTTTTCCTGGGAATGCTGCTGTGAGAAGAAAAATGAAATGGAATCCAGTTCCAAACAGGGACTGGTTTGTGTAACACAGCTCTGCCAGCGTGGGAATTCAGGTGTTTCTGCAGGTGCAATTCCAGGAATAAATGGAGCTGGGGAAGAGCTGAGAACCAGCTGGAGGTTTAGATCTGTTGTGCTGGGACATCTCACAACAGCCTGCCAGAAAATGAAATTGTTTCTTGAAGCATCTTAAAATCCCAGACTAGGTTGGGTTGGGAGGGACCTGAAACCCCACCCAGAGCCACCCCTGCCATGGCAGGGACACCTCCCAATGTCCCAGGCTGAGCCAACCCCAGTGTCCAACCTGGCCTTGGACACTGCCAGGGATCCAGGGGCAGCCACAGCTTCTCTGGGAATTCCAGTCCCAGTCTTTAGATCTACTTTAAATCCATATCTCCTATTTCAAACTTACTTGACCTACTCATATTTTTGTCCACTTTCTTCTGAGTGGCTTTTTTCCCTTCCCCACGTGTCACCATCATTACTGCTCTGAACTTGATGAGGCAGCAAGGCAGATAAAATGAGTGCAAACCCTTGATCCTTGCAGCAGCTTTCAGGTTTATCTACCCTTGTACATTAAGGTGAGGTTACAAAACCTTGTTGAGTTTTGTGTGTTCTGTTCTTTTTCCTGCAGCAGCCTTAAAATTTTCTCTATCAAAACAGTGCTGGTTTAATAGTAGGTGGTAAAATATTTAAAGTCAGACAATAAATCAACATCATGAAATTAAAAAATAAAAAACAACCTGGAAGGTGAATTAGGTTTGTAAATCCCTTCATAAAGTGGTGAGTGTTGCTTTTCTGTTCCTCACCGAACTTCTGAAAATCAAACTCAGTTTTACGTAAAGTTCTTATTTTGTGCTTTTTTCCCTTGCTCCGAGGTGCAGCCCAAGACCACAGGTGATCAGTGGTTATTGTTGAATTTATGTGCTTTTTTTTGGGTCTTTTATATCCTTTACACCACTTCAAACCCCCACTTAAATTCTTGTTCTCACTTAAAGTACTGCGAGGGGGACACGTCCGTCAGCGGCACGAGCGAGGAGATCTTAGGTTGGGGTTGGATCTTGGCAAGGAATTCCTCCCCCTGAGGGTGGTGAAGCCCTGGAATGGATTTCCTAGGGAGGTTCTGGCTGCCCCTGGATCCCTGGAAGTGTCCAAGGCCGGGCTGGACCCGGATCAGCCTGGGACAGTGGAAGGTGTCCCTGCCATGGCAGGGGTGGGAATGGATGGGATTTAAGCTCCCTCTGAACCCAACCCAGCCTGTGATGCTCTGATCCTCTTCCAGCTGTGCCAGCACTCACCTTGGAAGGTCTTTTGGAGCACCTGGAGCCCTTCAGGCACGAACTGCTCACAGGTGCCACGGAAGAGCCCGTACTTGAGGCTGATGATGACGCTGGAGTTTCCGCGGGAGAAGCGAACCTCGCTGCTCACCCAGCGCTGCGTCGCCAGCACCACGCAGATCACCACGAAGGAGCACACACAGGTGCAAAAAGCAGCGGCAAACATGGATGTTTTCCTTCTGGATGGCATCTTCCCACGGATTTTTGTCCCCCAGCTCAGAGGATCTGGTGCCCTCTAATCCTGTTTACCATGAGGGCGATTCCGCTCGGCGCGGCCAAACCGTCCTGGTAAACTTTAGCAAACAGCAGAGACAATAAAAATGTAAAAATCCTGAACTTTGCTCTGGGGACAAGGTGTTGCCATGGGGACAAGCAAAGCAGCCTGGAATTGTCCATGGATGATTTATGGTCCTTGCCAGAACGTCACTTCCCAGGTGCCACCTCTGGGTTCATCCAGAGCCCGGAGCTGGCACGTTCCCAGCTCACCTCGCTCCTCCTGGGATATTTGGGGGCTTTTTCCTCTTAAAATCCTGCCAGCCAGGCTGGAGAGAATTTATCTGTGTCTCATGGTTTGTGGCAAAGAGTTGTCCAATGCTCTTTGTTCAAATTCCCAGCTTCCCCAAGAGCCACCCAAGCATCCCTTTGGGAAACCTTGGGAATTCTGAAATTTGGGAAAACACTGGGTTGGTCTTGGGTGTTGGTGGGGTAAGGAGGTTCTATCTACTGTCAGAAAGAAAGAGCTCTAATTCCTAATTAAATTCCACATATTTTCATGGAATAACTCCTTCCCTTTTTCTTTGTGTCAGGGAGGAAACAAAGACCTTGAGCGGGGCTTCATTTCAGGGAAGCAGTGGATATGTAAAGAGAGAAACCCTGGAAAAATCTGTTCTGGACTACAAAGCAAGAGAATAAATTCATTTTTTAACCCCAGCTGACCCAAATGATGCCCAAAGAACACGATTTCAAACAGAACCTTCATTGCTTCAGGAAAAGACTGAAGCCAAATTTCTCAAATTCGAGATAAACTCAGTCCCCGTTTTTTAGGGACGAAACCTGGAACTTAAATTAATAATTTATTGCCAGTGTAGAGTAACAGGGATTCCATTAGGTTTTATTTCTGTTAATTATAATGTCATTATCTCACTTTATACTGAAGCCCTGCTCCTGGAGCACCCAGAGCTTTTTAATTAACCTTTAGGGAACGATCTGCTTCAGCAGTGCTGCTCAATCAACCTGTGGAGTTCTCGTCCTGAAGCTTCCCTGCTTTGTCCTGTGATTCCAGGGAGAGATTCCTGAATTTTTAATGATTTTTTAATGGAGAAATTCAGAATTTCCTGTGGGGAGAAAATATTTGTTCTGCAAAGCAGTGTTATTGTACTGAGATTTATCTGGGTTTATGATCTTTTTGATCCCAAACTTTTAATATTTGAAAACCATGGATTTTATTTCTGGTCATTTATATAACATAGTCTTATGATTTTTATTTTATTTTCCAAACTACTTGAGACTTTGATGATATTTTTGAGGTCGTTATTTATAGGAATATATAAATATAATTTTTTTAATGATTTAATTTTTATTCCTAAATAAAAATGCTTCATTAACACAGTGAAAATCAATCAGGATTTGATTTAAGCTCGGAGGAATAAAGGGAAATTTCTGCCTCTGTATAAAGTAAAAATGCCTCATTTTCTGTCCAGCATCCAGTTAAAGTTTAACCACAGAAATATGGGAAGACTTTGTGAGGCTGATCCACCTCTGCAGGCTCCTTAATCCAGCAGTTCTATTCTCCAAAGTTCATAGTCCAAGACTTTACAATCCAAGGATAATTTCTAATAAACTGAGCTAAAACCTGCCCTCCTGCCATCAGCTGTGCCACTTGTGAAATACCATTTAAAAAATTAAGATTTAAGATGTTTGTCTTGGTAAAAACTTCCAGGGAATTATTTTTCAGCTCTTTCAGTTTTGATGAATTGAGCACAACCCCTTTAAAAACCCTGAACTCCAGAGACTCAGAGCGTGGTGAACAGCCTGAGGTTCCTTCCCTTGCAGTCTGACTCAATTATATTTCAGTTTTTGGTGACTCAGCTCGAATTGTTATGGCTGAAATCATCCAAAGTCTCCTGTGGCTCAGGGAACTGCTCTGTAAATGAGACCATAATTTGCTTTTTTCTTGCCTGTCACCTTGAGGTTTATTCTCTGCCTAAGATATGATTCCTTGTTTTTTTTTTTCCTCACACCTACCTGTAAAAACATCATAAACCCTGGAATTAAAGCTGTAGTCTGACAGGACTTGAGAGAAAGGAGAAATTGGTTTCCTCTGACTCAGAGAAAATATTTCCTTATCAGCACCTTATCAACTCTGCCCCCACTGATCCTGACTCAGCCCTGCACAGAAAGCCAAGAGAAAAATCAGATTTATTTGTCATGAACCAGGGGGGCAGCAGAGAGAGCTGCTACATGAAATTACCCATCATTTAAAAATATTGATTACGTGAGTATTTCCCTTCTGTTTAAATCAGTTTGCTTTGAGCACAAAATACAAAAGGAAAGCCTTGAAATGCAAACATCACACACAGAGATTTTTTCATGCTGCAAACACGTCCTCACATGTGGAAAAACCCAATTCCTGTGGTGGTTGGATGCTCCACGTGGATCAGAGATTTGGGAGGAATTCTTCCCCCGGGAGGGGTCCAGGGAAGCTGTGGCTGCCCCTGGATCCTGGGGGTGGCCAAAGCCAGGCTGGATCAGCCTGGGATGTGGGAGGTGTCCCTGCCCAGGGCAGGGTGGGATGGGATGGATTTTAAGCTCCTTTCCAACCCCACCCATCCCTGGATTCTGGGATGTTCTCCCCAGGGCTGCCAGCAGAGGAAGGATCCAAGGTTTGGCTGCCAGGGCAGTGCCCAGCAGCACCAGGGGAATTCAAGGTGAAGCCACTGCAAACGACTCTCAGCTCTGCTGCAGCTGCAACCCCTCACTGCTGCTGGCTAAAAATTGCTGTGTTCTGTTTAAATATTTAATTTCAGACCAACTGGCTGCTGGCAAGGTGAGCTGGCAGGGGGCTGGCAGGAAATGCTGTGGATATTTGGGATTTTCCTTGGGCCTGACCTTGTGGAGCATCCCTGTGTCTCCCACAAAGCCCCAACATCCTTTTCCATTTCCATTTTTGGTGTCTGATTGCAGGGGAGCTTCAGCCTTCAGCTGGTTTTGGCTCCAAAAAGATTCCAAAAACTTCCAAGATGTGCAGGATCAGTCCATGTTTTCCAAGCAGGATCAAGCCATGTGTTACCAACATTGCCTCTCCCTCTTCTGTGATGGAGAAATTGGAATTAAAGCAAATTATGGAATATTAAGAATGAAATCCAGGCTTTTTCCTCTGGCACTTTGCATTCAGATGGAAAAAAGGAATTGTTTCTGCCTTTTGGAGAAAGAAATGGGATAAAGCATCAGAGCTTTCATTGGAGCTGGGGTTGAGAAATGTGAAGCTGAATTGATCTGCAAAAAGATTGCAACAACTCCTTGGAAAACTGAGAGAGGGGTGTGAGCACCTTTTTATGGATCCCTGCCCAGTGCTGCTGTGGGGTGGATTTGCACAATTCCAGCTCCTGATTTCTTCCTCTTTTTTTTTTTTCTCTCACAGCACTTTTGAAAAACAAAGCCAACACCTTTGAAATGTTGCTTGGGTTTCTTCCCAGAAAATGCCCAGAACTCCTCAGCTGAGAGCTCCACCTCGGGATGGTTGTGGATGTCTGAGCTCCAGCCTTGGAGAGGGATCACAGCTGGAACATTGCCCTCAGGCAGGAATATTGTCACCCCAGCAGCCAGCAGGAACTGGGAAAAAAATAAGGAACAACAACAACAAATTAGGAGAATTTCCAGCTGGGAATTAAAATAAATGGAAGACCCCAAACCAGCACAGTGGGATCAGCACAGATGTGCAAAATCCTGATTGTTGCTGCCCTTGGGTCCACAGCAGAGTGAGTTGTGTCCACTCTGGATGCTTTGGACAAAAGCCTGGAGTGGCAGGAAAAGGGGGATGGTTCCCACTGCCAGCTCAGCTGGGGTGTTGGGAACTGGGAACACCCCTTGCTCACATGGCAGCTGCAGGGACAGCCCTGAAATTGCCTTTTCTCCAAGATACTGGGATTTAGAAATTATCCAGCATTAGATTTTGATGGGAAATAAATCCTTCCATGGCAAAGTTTATCTTCTACTCTCTCCCAGGGAGGGAGAGCAGCAGCTCCCTGAGCATCTGACTCCCTGCTTGTCCTGTTTCTCCCCATTCTCAACCTGTAAAATCTTTGATGGGAACGTTTTTGGGTCATTATGGTCAAATAATGACTTTTTAAATGAAGTTTTAAAATTACAGAGGTATTTTCTGTTTTTTTTTCCACTCCAAAAGTCAGGGTCTGAATTTACCTAAAACAGCAGAGCTCCACTAAAGCCTCTCAGATCTCTCAGGGTTTTTTTTCTCCATACCCTAAAAGATGACATAGCTTTAAAATGACGTGTTTTGGTATTAAAAATATTTTCATTTATGACTGAATAGTGAAATTGAGTGGTCAAGTGCAGTTTATTGAAGAGTGAGGGGCAAAAAAAAATTCCTGGCATTTTAAGAAACAGAAAATTCAGCCTTTGCAATATTTTAATTTTAATCAAGCGTGGCTTTGAAGCTGCTTCAAGGTGTGGAGTGTTTAAAACAACCCCTTGAGGTGGAGATGGAGAGAAGAGCAGGCAGAGCAGGCTTTCATTTCTTGCAATTTCTGTAACAATTCTGAAGAGCTGTAGGTTTGAACACTTCCATCTGTTCCTACAGCCTCCTAATTTTAGATTCCAAATGGAAAAACCTTTGACAAATACCCCTTTGAAGTCATTAAATTAACTACTGCTGGGATATTACACAGCCTCACACTTTTGCCCAATTATTCCTACTTTGAAGGAGTATTTCCCTGTATTTTCAGGCTGAGATGTGTTTGCAGCCACAGAAATCCCACATCTCTGTCAGATTTTTGCTCTCCTGCCTCTGATTTCCTGATTTCTTCAAGATATTTAAAATTTGAGGTCCAGTAAAGAGACATTTGCTGTGCTGCTACCAAGGTCATCATGTTGGATACTCAAAATTAAATGTTGGTGTTCAAATATTGCCTCTTTTCTATCATTTTTTCCCTGAGCTTGCCCAAACATTCCTACTTTGAGGAGTTTTTTGCCCAAGTATTCCTATTTGGAGGAGTTTTGGCCAATTATTCCTCATTTGCAGAGTTCTCCCCTTATTTTCAGGCTGAGATGTGTTTGCAGCCACAGAAATGCCACATCTCTGTCAGTTTATTGCTGTCCAGCCTCTGATTTCCTGATTTTTTCAGGAATTTACCAGTTTTGTTCAGCAAAAAGACTGATCCACCCTGGTCCACCAAGGGTATTGTGTTGGATACTCAAAATTAAATGTTGGTGTTCAAATATTGCCTCTTTCCTATCATTTATTCCCTGAGCTTGCCCAAATATTCCCACTTTGAGGAGTTTTTACCCAAATATTCCCACTTTGAGGAGATTTTACCCAAATATTCCCACTTTGAGGAGTTTTTTTTCCCCAATTTTGAGGAGTTTTTGCCCAATTATTCCTCATTTGCAGAGTTCTCCCCTTATTTTCAGGCTGAGATGTGTTTGCAGCCACAGAAATCCCAGGTTTCTTTCATTTTTTTGCTGCCCTGCCTCTGATTTCCTGATTCTTCCCAGGAATTTACAATTCTCATTCCCCTACATCAGCAAGGAGCTTGGATCCACTGTGCTGCCACCAAGGGCATCGTGCTGGAGACCCAAAATAAAATGTCAATATTCAAATATTGCCTTTTCCCTGCTGTTTATTCCCTGAGCTTGAAGCAGAGGAGAAGCCTCTCTGTAGCAGGCAGTGCCTGGAATTGCTCCAGGTGAAGCTCCCAACATTTCTGCTGGAATCTCTCTCCTTCCACGCTGCACAGGGAGGGATGCAGGGGCTGGGGCTGGCCAGGAGCTGGGCAGGCCCTGCAGCATCCCTGGAAAATTGGAAGCAAAGGTGAAACAGCTGCCAAGGAGCTGCCACTGCTGGGAGGGCTTTGATTTGTGATGGGAAGAGAGGAAAAGACTCCTGAGAGGAGGAGGAGGAGCAGAAGCCCCTGCTGGAGCAGGGCTGGGATGAAAGTGGCAACATCTGCCTGTTGTTATCTTATTTTCACACCACATTTCAGCCTTCCACTTGTTTATTTTTTGGTGCAGCTCCTGTCTTCCTTCTGCCAAGGAGGAATTATCAATGAAATTATAATGAAGTTGCTATTAAATGGCTCCCAATCCCCCAGCAGCTTCGTTTCTCATCCTCTCCCCTTTCTCACCAGCAGAAATTCCCTCCAGACCTCGCCTGGAGAGATCTGAAATTGGGTTTCAGGGCACTTCACCCTCCAAGTGGCCACTCCTGGATTTAAATGTGGGTTTCTGGCTGGAGTTCTCCATCAGAGAGCATCACACTGGGTTGTTTTTCTGCAGCCAACTCAAAATCAGCCTCAGGCTGTTGGCTCCAGCTCGTTGATGTGTCCTGGAAAACACAAGTGGCACAAACCTGGCCTTGGAGCATCCTGGATGAGAGCTGGGAATGTTGGTAGGGACTAACGAGGCTGAATTATCAATATAATCATCAATTATGGATCTGAGTGTGGGAGACTGAAGTTCTTTTTGCAGCTTTATTTCACAATTGCATAATTTAATTAGGTGATTTCACAATTTATTTGGATATTCCCCTTGTCTCCAGCAAATCCCTTCCCAAATAATGCATTAAAAACTGCACTGGGCATGTCCTTGGTGCTTTATTGTACAACTTGGCTTCCCATTTCTGTCTCCTGACTAATTAATTTTAGGACCACACAGCCTAATAGAACCTTTAATTCCTGCACTAATAAAAAATGTGGTCATTTTGTCCAACATTTATAATAATTCTATTTATTTTATTGCCTGGCTGTAAGCAGTCATTTAAATTAATACCCAATTCCTTGCAAATGGTTACCAGGGAGAAAATTGCTGACTTGCAGCCATTTGATCTGCAAAAATGTTCATTAAAATCCAACTCGTCCCTGGTGCTGTGCCCATGTCTGCTCCTGGAATTTTAGCCTCCCACTAAATTGCTGTTTCCTTGTCAACACGATGCCAAAGGGACCTAATTAGGCCCTTGATGAAGTTTCTTGCAGAAGACACAAATATTCACAGATGTTCTGACTTTTATTTTTCTTTTTTTTTTTTTTTTTGTTCTGGTGGGTCTTTCTTTACCCTCTTTACTGAGTTTACCCATCCTTTGGAGCACCTAAATATGGTGTGTGGGGGTGGAAAATGACGTGGAGAATCACTAAGGTTGGAAAAGTTTATTAAAATCTCTTGGCTCTCTCCTGGAGGAGGGATTTCTCCTGCTGGGATGCTCTGCTTGCTCTGGGAAAACTTTTGGAAAACTTAAACAAGGTGTGCATGGGCGTGGGGGGTTTGAGAGTGATCCAGAGTTTGATTCAGGTTGGGAGAGACTTTTAAGACCTTTCCTGGAGGAGGGATTTGTCCTGCTGGGAAGCTCTTCTTGCTCTGGGACTCCCTTTGGAAAACTTACACGGGCTGGGAGGGGGCTGAAAGTAAAATACAGAAACGTTAAGGTTGGGAAGGATCCCTTGGATCCCTCCTGGAGCGGGGACTCCTCCGGCTGGGAGGCTCCGGGAGAGGCGTGTGGAGGGACGGAGCCGTGCCCTGAGCCGCCCCGACTGCTGAAGCTCGGTACCCCCGTCCTCCCTGCCCTCCCTCCCCACCTGCCGCCCTGGTTCGGGTCCT
>VZRX01020040.1:14817-28238 GCA_013398075.1 Notiomystis cincta
TTTCCCCCCTAAAATGTTATAATCCGTGGAAAGTAGAAATAAGGAGGCAGAGAATTGAAAGAAAAAATATTTTTTTAAGTGCGTGACAGTCCTACCTTCTGTGCATGTTGTGTTTGGGGCTTGGAAATAAATAAATAAAATAAGTAACTTCTGATGAAAATTAATGACGTTCAGCTGGAAAGTGGCTGCAGTTCCGAGGAGACTGAAATGTGGATAAAATGTGCCTTCCCCATCCCGCAGGGACGTTATCCCCAGTTGGCTTTGCTGGGGGATAAACGAAACCAGGAAAGCCTCGGGGTGGGAGGTTTCGGTGGTTTGGGGGGGACCAGCTTTGTCTTGTTCTAGATCAGGTGGAATTTGGGGTTTGAGAGGAATCTTCGGGGGGTAACGAGGTGTTTATGGGGCAATCCTGCTTTGTGCTTGGGGCAGGGGCGGGGATGGAGCGGGACCAGCGGGGCGAGGCCCCCAGGGTGATGCCAACAGCGATGGCTCGGCCGAGCAAAGGGAGCTGGGCTGGAAACGTTTGTGTCCTGAAGTGGCAGAAGGAGCTGAAGGTGCGGAGCGAGCTGGGAGATGTGCGAGGAGGGAAGGGAAACGACGTGAGAGAGAAAGCGGTGCGGGCGCAGTGCCTGATCCTTACTCGGCTCCGCTGAGGGGGGAGCTGCTCCCCGGCCACCCCTGCTGGGCTCTCACGGGGTGTCCGTGTTCCCAAAATGCTGGGAATTCCTTCTCCCGGGCACCGAGCAGAATTCCTGCTCTGAAAGCTTCCCAACACCTTCAATAAGCCCGGAGCCTTCAGTTCCCGAAGCAGGCGCTGGGGCTGCTTGGGCTGCGGGAATTTCTCCCCAGGCTGGGAAGTGCAGGTGCTCCGTGGGGAATTTTAGTGCGTTTGGGGGCTGGGTTGAGTTTGTCTCTTGGTTTTTCTCCTGCTTTCCACCTCACATGTTTGTGTTTTATCGAGCACAGGGGAGGTTTTTAATCTCTGAGTTAAGGGCTGGCCTTTGATAGAAGAGCTGCCTTAAATCCCTGTTTTTTCTTAGTCTTACTCTTCTTCCCTCACCCTCCAGGGCATTCCCAGCTCCTGGGTGCTGTCAGGAATGCTCTGTGTGGGCTGAATTCTGGGAGGCTGGAAGATGATTGCTGGGGGACTCAGCAGGTTCAGTGTCTCTGTAAAACCTCCCTGTCCCACACAGGTTCCTGTGGAGCAGAGGGCAGGGCTGGTCCTCACCTTGGCCATGGATTGGGCTCCTCCACCTGCCCAGCTGGAGGGTGATGGAGGTGGAGGGGGATTTTTGGGGGTTTCATGAGCCAAACTGCAGAGCTATGTTATTAACCCAGCTGCTTTCCAGCAGAGCTCTGTCTGGTCTACTCAGTGACCTTTTTCTCCCTCATTTAAGGGGTTTTGTGAAGGAAAATGAGTGGACAGGGTTGACAAAGTGCCAAGTGAAACAGAGCCAGAGGAATCAGCACAGCTCTGCCCTGTCACAGATGTCCTTGGTGTTTTCTGAGAGTCAGATCCACGTGGTACAGAGACACAGGAGCGTTTGGCTTGGAAGGGACCTCAAAGCCCATCCCATTCCACCCCTGTCACAGGCAGGAACACTTTCCACTATCCAGGGTGTTCCAGCCTGGTCCTGGACACTTCCAGGGATCCAGGGGCAGCCACAACCTCCCTGGGAAAGCTGTGCCAGGGCCTTGCTGCCCTTACAGGGAACAATTCCTTCCCAATATCCCATCTAAACCTCCCCTCCTTCAGCTTAAAGCCATTCCCTCTTTCCTGCCTCTCCATGCCCTTGTCAAAAGTCCCTCTCCAGCTCTCCTGTTACCAGCACTGTGTTTATGTTCTTCATGCTTGGTGATGCCAGGGAAATTCCTTCAAGGTTTTGGAGCAGGTCAGCAGCAGTGGGAACTAGAAAAGAGCAGGAGTGGAACTCTGTGGAGGAGGAAAAGCAGGGGGATCCCAAGGAACACGGATGCTCTGTGGTGCTGCTGGGAGCACACAGAGTGTGCCCTGCTCGCTGGAGGAGTGGGAGGCTCTGCAGGGAAATCTCAGTTACAGAGAGCCTGAGCATTGTGTGGGCCCCTCCTGGGGGTGATGCTGTCACTCTGTAAAGGGGATGCCTGTTTCAGCCTCAGCCTGCGTTTTTGGCAGGGCTTGACAGCAGCTGGAGGTCCCCTGTGTGGTGTCAGAGCACTGAAGGCCATCAATCAGCAGGGAACAGTGATGTTTTGGTGCAAAAACCCTTGTTTTCACGTGAAAAGTTCAAGTGAATCATCCTATACGAGAATTTCTCAGGAGAAGTGGTTGAAAACATGTTTTTGGTAGAAGCTGCATTTCCATCCTTACTCCAGGGGGGGCAAGAAGGAAAGGACCATATTTCCTTTATAAAGAGCGTGGTAGGAACAGCACAATGGGATGGGTTTGGTGAATCAGCCCTGCAGACAACAACTCTGTCACTTGCTCCACATCCAGCAGCCCAGGGAGGCTGCAGTTTTCCAGGTCTGCAGTTTTCCAGGGAGTTTTCCTTCCCCACAGGTTGGGAAGCAGCAGCCACACCTGAGGGAGCCGTTTGGGATGCCCGCAGTGAGCAGCTCTCTGCTCCCCCGCAGGCCTTTCATTATTGATCTCCTGCTGCAATATTCATGGCAGCAGAATCCCTCTGAAAGCTGCAATATCGTCCTGTGGCCCGGCCTGGCAAGCGGTGTGAATTGGCTCATGAATTATTCAGCAGTCTGGAATTGCCTTTACGGCTCCCCTGGAGGTGGCTCTGGTTTTAGGGCTCAGGGAATGATTCGGGTGCTGCCTGAACTGATTTGTGATGTGATGCAGCAGAATTTGGGCTGAATGAGAAGTGGCTGCTCTGTGCAGGATTTCTGCATCCTTTTAAACTCCATTCTCTGCACAGGGTTTCCTCCTGGTGTTGTTTTTGCCCTGTGCAATCTGCATTATTCAATCCCAAACACTTGAAGTGTTAATGTTAAAAAAACCCTGCTTGTATTTATTCCAAACTTCTCACTTAAATGTAGAAATCTCTTCAGGTTTGCTGTACAAATATATTTAACACTTGTGTAAGGCAGAGCTGGAATGAGGTTCTGATAAGGCAGAGATTAGGAGGAGCTCAGCAGCAGCATTTTGTCAAAGTGTTTGTACAGGATTTAATTCCGAGTTATTCACATCCTGGGATGGATTTCTAAGGCATGTTCAGCCGACTTACTGCAGGTATAATAATAATTTCATCCCTGATATCCCTCTGTCTGCCCAAATCCTCTGTGTTTCCCGCAGAGGATGCTTCACCAGTGACATCTCCTGCCCCAAAAATGCCCTTTTCCCTTTGGCTCCTGGCACTGCCTCAGTGCTGAAATGGCAAAGTCAAATCTCACAGGGATCTGTCTGTGTTCAAAGGTGTTTCCTGGCTGAGGGAAGAAAGAAACCTGGGAAGGAATTTGCTGGATTAGTTTGTTGCTTGCAGTGATGGTGGATTGTCACAGGCAAATGTACAACAGCTCAGCTGGGGGTTTCTATCACTTTTATCCCCTCTGTAAAAATGAAAGAGTGCTCAGTCCTGGAAACTTGGTTTATCTGAGATTTCCTGTTTCTAATGTACAGCAATAATTTATTTTTTTTTTTTTGTAAGAATGAGAGATCTGAGCAGGTAAAACCAAAAAACAAAACTGTAAATCAGGCAGAGGTGAGATGAGACATAAACTAAAAAAATATACGAGCTGTAGAAGTGACAATTTTGGGATTCTTGTGCTGGGAAGAGGCAGCTCTTCCCTGCAGGAGTGTGAGGATGCCCCAGCAGCTGGAATGAGCTGTGCCAAGAGCAGAAACAGGGATGCAGCAACAAGGATCACCAGGAAGAACGAGGACTCAGGAAAGCTTTGGTTCAGTAGGACAATGAATTTTAAAGAGCAAGCAAATAACAGATTTACAGGGGAAGGAGTGAAAAGTGTGTTACTCATGTCACTTCTGAAAGATCAGGACAAAATAATCAGGTCAGCTGGAGGATAAACCTCCTGCTTCTGGGTGTTGGTGCTCTGGAGAAAATAATTTAGAATGAAGTAACTCCACATCCATGGCAAGATCTCACCCTTCTGAGCTCACTCCATTCCAGGTTTCCTGATGCTTGGGTGTTCTTTTAATTGCTGTGGGGGTTGAGTTTTCTTCCCTTTCACCCAAAATCGGTCTCTTTCCCCTGGAATCACTTCTGGAGAAAGTTCAGCTGGCCTGGTGCTGCCGTGGTTCATCAGAGGCCCCCTGAGGACCAGCAGAGCCAGACTGGGATGAGCTGGGACCTCGATGCTTTCCAGCCCCTTTTCCCAGGCTGTGGGGTGATGTGGATGGGAGGAGCACTGGGTTTGGGTTTGGGTTTGGGAGCTGGTACTTCCCTGCCTGAGGTCCTGGACCCCACAGGTGCCCTGGGGGTGCTGCTGTGTGTTCCCAAATCCTCCCTCAGGTCCACACCTCGCCTGCTTTCATCTTGACATTTGCTCTGAGAATTTTTTACCTCCCTCAGCTCTTTTAATGGAGTTTTTTGTCCAAAAGAAAATCTGACTCTGGTGAATGAAAGTCAGTGTGATCACAGCTTGAAGCCAGCCATGAACATTCCTGCTTACAGGTTTGCAGGATATTTGCTGGAGGATCTGGAAACATTTCTTTACCAAGAGCTGTAATTGCTCAGCTTCAGAGCAGTTTTCACCCTTCCCTCACCCTGTGCACTGTTTCTTTTGGTAAATTCCATCTCAGTTGCCTTTTGCCCTTTAATCTTGTCATCTTTGCTGCTTGTCCTTGGAGGATTTATTTTCCTTTGCATTCCTAGCTTTGCTTTCTGCTGGAATATGCTGGGGATTGCTTGAGCTGCAATGCTAGGCTTTCCCTGAGTAGTAAAATCCTGATTTAAACAAGCCATAAATAATGTTTGTACCCCATATTCTACTGGTTTAAATGTCTCAGGTGCTGAGTCTGCTTAATTGAAATTTGGCTTTCATGAATGTCTTCAATCATTCTGCACAATGTCACTTAAAACATTTAATTATTCAACAGTATTAATTGATCTGCAGTCTGTCTTCCTACTAATCTGATAGAACAAAGTTTGCAAATTGCTGCAGGATCGTGGTGGAACAGCTTTTGGGTTGCAGCAGAAAAGCCTTTGTGTAACCACGTTAAAATGATGGATGCTTTAAACACAGGGCTGACTTTAAATGGGTTCACGTTATCATTTTGTTTGCAGATGTCAAAAGCTCATTAATTTTAAGTCAAACTCCCTACCTTGCTGCTTTAAATTGCTTTTAAATTACACGTGTGCTGATCAATCTTGAAAAGCCCAAATTAAAAACTCAGCTGAGGGCACCTTTCAAGGCCACAGATCCAACACTTAATTCTAATCTGTTTTCCACAGGCAAACCTCCCACTCCAGCACTGCTTCCCAGCAGAACTGGGGGGAGAGGAAGCTGTAGAGACTTAAATATTCTGGGAAGGGAGAAAGGAAAGGGTGGAAACAGGGAACTCTATTTAAATAAGGACCTATTTACATCACTTAGAACTATTAGAAATTGTGATGGTGAGATGATTGGTTCTTCATAAAGGGGCATTTTTCAAGGAGGAACCTCAAATCTTGGGGGCAGCTTTGGACCCCTCAAGGCAGGAGAGACCTGGAGGGGCTGGAGTGTAGTCAGGGATGGGAATGGAGCTGGGAAAAGGGCTGGAGAATTCCTGAGGGAGCTGGGAAGGGGCTGGAGAATTCCTAAGGGAGCTGGGAAGGGGCTGGAGAATNCCTGGCCCAGCTGCAGGGGTGGAATCCCCATCCCTGGAGGGATTTAAAGCCCTGTGCAGGTGGCACTTGGGGGACACGGGGCAGGGGTGGCCTTGGCAGTGCTGGGGAAGGGTTGGACTCGATGATCCTGGAGGGCTTTTCCAAGCTAAACAATTCCTCCATTCTGTGATTTTATTCCATTTTTAAGTCCTTCTCGATTTCACCTGAGCACAGCATGACCTGGGACACACAGGGAGTGCAGCTGAGCTCTCTGCAGTCAGATTCTTCACTTTTTCCTTGTTTTTAAGCATCTTTGATGAGCTGCCCAAATTATTTACAAGTTCTCTGCACGTGTAACCCGAGCTGCAGTTTGTCCTGAAGAATCTCGAGCACTGCTGCACTGCATCAAACTATTTACCCTTGAAATTTGGCCTCATTCACCAGAATTTTCCAAGGAAGAAACTCCAATAATTTCCTTGGAAAATCACTGAACCCTCAAAACTTTCTCTGCAAGGAGAGATTTACATTTCCCTTTTCAGGAATTAACCCTGTGCAGGATGCTGCTGCTCACTGGTTCTTTCAGGGCAGTTTTGCTCCTTGTACTTTTACTGGAATGGGATTTAAAGATGGCCAGGCCATCCCTGAGGGTTTTTTTCCCCCCCTCATTCCAAAGGTTGGGAAGCTGTAATCAGAACCAGCTCTGGAGCGTGGGAAAGGAGGAAAGGAAGGAACTGTCCTGCCAGACAGAGTTTGCAGAGCTGTGCCCAGCTGGCCAGGGCCTGGGGGAAGGGAGAGAGCACTGCTGGGGTAATTTTTCAGCTGGAAATGCAGTCACAGCTGGGTATTATTTTTCCAGAAGTGTGGTTAAAATGGTTTTTAAAAATTTTTCATTTTTCCCCGAATTTAATCTTAAATTCAGTGCCTTCCAGCAGCTCTGCTGGTCTCCTAAAGCTGAGCCAAAACCATGTCTTGTGCTGTTTTGTGTCCATCCAGTGCTCTGGACAACTTTAAGCATCTTAAATGACCATGTTATTATTCAGAGATATTTGATTGACTCTCTCTGATGAGGGAAAGGAGTTTGGGAGGTAAAAAAGGTTGAGTTTCAGTGGTGGGTAATTTACATTTCACACATTTATGTCTATACAAAGAAGTCGATTCTTAGCACCAAAAGAAATGAATCAAAGCCAACAGAACAAGAGAAACCAGAGTAAAATATTTTTAAGGTGCTATTTTTGTACAAATACCAGTGATCACTATGGTTAGACAGAATCCAGGGATGGTTTGAATGGGAATAAAGCAAGGTGGGACTTGGGGATTTGACTGGAAGGGAAACTTCAGGCAGTTGATGTTTAGATCCTGGGGCTGGAAGTGGCTTTGTTGGGAAAAGCAGGATGAAGAGAAGCAGGAATTGCAGTGAGGGTTGAAGGATGCCCAAGGCTGAGTGGCAGATGGGCAAGGGGTGAAAATCTCACCACAAGGACAAGGTTTGGGCTTGGAAAATCCCATCTCTGCCCTTCCCAGGATAACCAGGAACAGGGAGGAATTTGGGCTTTGAATTTCTTCTTTGAATAATGAGAGCCTGAATGCAGAGAACACTTCACTCATGTGACTTCGTGTGCATAAAAAACATTGTCATAAAAATCAATGTTCAGAGCAAGATCTGCCCTCGTTTTTTAATGACTGGAGCTGCACCTTTCACTTTTTAAAGCTCATTTCTCACCTGCTTTGCATTTTGAGACATGGGGCTTTGAGGGGGGTTGTTGGAAGTTGCTTTGACGTGGGAAGATGAAACAAAAAAAGGTGGATTTTTGGAGAAGATACAAAAGAAAAATCGGGGATTTGGGGAGAAAGTATGAAACAAAAAATGGGGCATTTGGAAAAAATATGAAATAAAAAATGGGGGTTTCCAGAGAGAATACGAAACAAAAATTGGGGACTTTTGGAGAAAATATGAAACAAAAAGGGGGATTTTTGGAGAAAACACAAAACAAAAAAGACGGATTTTTTGAGAAAATACTAAATAAAAAAGATGGAATTTTTGAGAAAGTATGAAACAAAAAATGGGGATTTTTGGAGAAAACACGAAACAAAAGGGAGATTTTTGGAGACAATAGGAAACGAAAAAAGGGGGGGTTTTAGAGAAAATACTGCATTTCTCTGGAGTATTTTCTCCCCGAGGTGATTGGAGCCCTGCTGCCCGGAGGAGCCACAAACACCGATTGTTTTGGGGCACAGGACTGGCTCTGGCCCTGAACACTGCAGCCATTCATGGGCTCTGCCTCCAGGGCTCACAGGAACCTTTATCCCTGCAGGGAAACTGGAATTTTCCTCGGGGACAGAAGCAACAAAGCCCGAGGGGAAAATGAGCCCGTTGAGCATCGATTTGTCTCATCTTGTCAAGGGATGAGCATAGGGAAGTCCCCTCTTCCCTCATCCTAAGGCAGGTGCTGGCAACTTTTGGGGATTTGGGGCTGGTGGTTGTGTTTTATGGGTGGGAATTTTAATTTTTCTCTTAATCTCACGAGGCCAGGAGGGCAGGATGCTTTTCCTAAAAAAAAAAACTCCTCGTAGCATGGGCGTTTTTATCGTAATTTGACGTTAAAAACGCGCTGTTCGCGTCGACGAATTGTGGGGTGGAAATGTGGCAAAATGTTGTGATTTCAGGGAGAAGAGGAACTTTTCCAGCTGCTTTCAGCACCTCAAATCAATAATTTGATTTGTCACAGGCAGCAATGCATCTGCAGAATCGGTGGCGTGGCAGGGATTTGCTGCTTGGGGGTTTGCAGTTAATAAATTATCAAAGGGTATTAAAGAGATTCTGTTAATTTGCAGGAGCCAAAAAGAAACAACACTCAGAAACCACAGAGGCATTTGTGTAATTTCCAGCTCTGTGTTTAAGAACTCCCAGGAGAGCCCCTTAAAACCACCAGGTGTTTTCTGGCTTTTTAAATCTCTCTCTGGAAGCATCTGAACAATTGCATCACGTTGCTGCTCTTTGATCAGAGTCTTTAAAAGCTGTAACTCGTGTTTAATTGCAACACAGGATGTTTGGCAATAGGAATTTGGGAAATAGTGGCTCCTTAAAATAGCTCCAAGCCTGAGGAGTGGTAAATATAGAATTAATTCTGCTTGTGTCAGGATAGTAAATAGTGGTAAGCGGTAATTGTTGTAGTAAAATTAATTTGGGGGTCGTTGGGACAGCAGTGTTGGTGTGGAGTTTTTAAAATTTATTTTAATTAGGAGCAATTTTCAATAATGGAGCAAGACTCATGTTTATGGCAGCAATGCCCAGGTGTTCTGGCTCCCAAAAAGAGGATTTCTCCCTACAGAATCCCATTTTGCTCCTGGGTTCCTTGAGAACTCTGAATTTCATTTCATTTTTCCCACATCACGCAAGCAGGTGTTAAACACGTTTATGCTGACGTGGCTCTCTGTAGGAAGAGTGGGCAAACAGGGCATTCCCTGTTTATAAATTTCTTCTGGAATGCTAAAATCATCCGTGTGCTTTGTCTCCAAGCAAACTAAGTCAGGACAAAGGATATTTTTATTGGGCCTCCGGGACTCTGCTGCTGCATTTGGTTTTGAAATAGGTTTTGATGTATCTGCCCTGATACCCTGGGCAGGGTAAGAAAATTCCAAGCTGGCTTTCCTGCTTTTGGGAATGTCTCTGCTGGTGTTATTTGAGACTCTCTTGGGTTTCTGTCCATGGCTTTTGGCCAGGCAGAGCACGTCTTTAAAACCTCTTTCAGATCTTCTTCCCCTTGGATCTGAATGGATGAGGAACCTTCAAAAAGTCCTGGATCCTAGAGGGACCTAAAATTATATCATGGCCTTGTGATCCAGAGATCCAAATCCAAATTACTTCTCCTTTCACCCTCGAATAACTTGGCAAGTTTATTCTGCAGGTGCCTGTCAAAGCTTTATTTAAAATGCAGTTTGGTGTTAAGTGGATGCCCTGGAGCAGGCAGGGATCCCTCGCTGCAGCCTCAAGGAAATCTCTTGAATTTCACTCCAGCCTGGGTTTGACTGAGCAGATTTGGGGCTTTTTCCAGGAGAAGGAGCAGCCTCCTTGCTGGGAATGCTGGGCAGTGGTTCCTGTGTGTGGGTGGGCTGTGTCTGGGCCTTGTTACGCCTCATTTTCAGCTCATCCCCTCAGGAGAGACCTGGCCATCCATGTCTTCAAGAACACTTTTACTGGGAGCACTTAAAAGAAGAATTCTGCAGGTTTTCATTTTCCTGGCCTGATGTTTCTGCAGAACAAAAGGAACAAATGTGTTTCACATCCTTGCTGAGTTGACCTCAGCTGCCCGTGGCCCACCAGGACCTGCCAGGAGCAGCCGAGGCTGTGCAGGCTCCATTGCAGCCAGGCTTGTGCTGAGCCTGGAATAAAATATTTACTCTGCTGTGAAATAATTGATGGTACTGGGGATGCAGCAGTTTGTGTGTAAGGATGTGGAGCTGCTGGAGTGATCCAGAGGAAGCCATGGAGATCCTCCAAGGGCTGGAGCCAGGCTGGGAGAGCTGGGAATGTTCACCTGGAGAGCAGAAGGATCCAGGGAGAGCTCAGAGCCCCTTGCAGGGCCTGAAGGGGCTCCAGGAGAGCTGGAGAGGGACTGGGGACAAGGGATGGAGGGACAGGACACAGGGAATGGCTCTAAGCTGACAGTGGGGAGATTTAGATGGGATTTTGGGAAGGAATTGTTCCCTGGGAGGCCCTGGCACAGAGAAGCCGTGGATGCCCAAAAGCAGCCAAGGCCTTTCTGAGCTGAGATTCCCAGCTCTGTGTTGTTTGTAGCTGAACCCATCTGTGCAGGCACATCTGACCACCAGTTTTTGGGGGAAAAGTTCAGCTGAAAGCCAGGCTCTGTTCTTTGAGCCTTTCAGAAGAGTGACAGAGGGTGTTTTCTTCATGGAAAAACAGAGCCTGTGCCAAAAGCTGGGCATAACTCTCCATCATTTAAGGAGTGGGAGGCTGTGGAGAATCCAGTCTGCTCCTGGATAAAATCCCTGTCATTTCTGGGCTTCTCTCTGTTAAAATGTGTCACGCCCTGCAAGTCCTGGCGGGCTGGAGGTGACAGGAATCACTGTCCTGTTGGCATCCTCAGCCCTGAGCAGCTCCTGGAGCTCTCTGAAGATTTACCCACCTGCCCATGTGGTGTTTCAGCTTGGACTTATCCAGCTCCTTCCTCATCAGAATGTGCAGAACAGAGAGAGTCTTGTGTTTTCGTAAGGAATTTTATCTATTTTTGTTTCACCCTCCCACTGGTAGTTTTTGTTTTGCATCTGGATTTCTGGCTCTTTATCCAGCCTTTGAACAGCAACATCTGAGTGCTCCTGCAGGCAGCAGGAATAATGGCTTAAGGAGGAGTGGAGTTCACCACTTCTTTCTGGATCATTTTACTGAAGAATAGCTGAAATAAGCAAAATTTGATACAAATCTGAGTTTTCATCTCCCACAATAGACAAATAGCAGTTCTGGCTTCTGCAGGAAGGTCTTGCATCCAAGCAAAAAGGTCAAATCCCTGTAGGACACATCCAAAATCTTCAAATGAAGGAAATTTTATGTAAATGCTTGTTTGCTCCCTGAGAGCAATAACTTTTGATTTATCCCCTTGGTGTTACAGACAATAAACTTGGAACCAGTTTCTGTTCCTTGAAGCATCCCTGTGAGTCTCTGGAGGATGCTGTCCTCCTTTCTGCACTTCTCCAAGGAAGAGTCCTCTCCAGTCAGATCAAAATGTGGAGTTGGGAGGCAGAGAAACAATTTATTCACATCATATTAATCCTAAAAAACAAAGGAAGAAAAAGCTGTACTTTTATAATGAAAATTGACAGTTGTGGGGTGGAATTGCATCTCCTGTACATCCTTAAATGAGAAAACAGCTGCCTGAGTGCTGCTGATGGATCCTGGAGTGGCTGGGGCTGGGGCAAGGCTCTGGGGATGGAGATGAGGGCGATACCCGAACGTTTCCTGCTATTGAGGTGTGTGATTGTGAGAAACCCCCTGTGATAAAGCTGAGGCCCTCAGAAAGGAGAGATTGTGTTGTGCTTATCTGGAAGTTACCTTTCCTCCACGCTGATAACATTCTGAGGAGAGCAAAAACAGAAATTGCCATCCCCAGCCTGGTGCTCTGGCTTTGGGAGCAGCTTTTCTATGGCTCCAGCTGATGGGAAAATATATTCCTTTAATAATACTGAACACAATCTCTGGTGCTGGGGAAGTAGAGTAGAATGATACAGGATGTGGAAGGAAATAACTCATTCACCCTTCTCAGGGGTCCTCTGTGGATCCCAGGCTGCAGCCCAGGGCCCCTGGCACAGGGTGGGAAGGGGATTTGTGGTTTTGTTGCATCACACCAGGCAAAATTCCTGTGAATTTGTGCTATGAGAGCAGGAGCTGCCATTCCCTGGCTCCACGAGGATCCCAGCCGTCCTGGTCTCTTTATCTTCCCTTTTGCCATGATGGGACAGGGATTTTTGGACATGAGAAGTTAAAAATTAACCAGAGGAGGCCTGAAATAAATGAAGTGGTGCTGGTGTCATTTTGTCTGTCTGAATCAAGGCTTCTTCCAGAAGAATTTGTCTTCCAAAAGTTGTTAACAGGTTTCTGCCTGTTCTCAGCTACTTCCTCCTGCCCCTGAGCTGCTGCTCTCTGAGGATGTAGAACATTGTTTTGTGGGCTGTAAATCACATCAGGGAAATGTTTCCTTCTTGCTTTCCTCAGTTAAAAACGGATTTATTTCTTTTAACCCAGGTATTTTCCTGGCCTGGCACAGCAAACACTGGTGCAGGGTGGCTCAGGGAGTTCTCAGCTATGGAAGGAGGGGAGGGGACAAGAAAAAGGTTGGGAAACAGAACTCCTTTGATCTTGGAGATTGGTTTTGTGCTGTTTGTATCCTGCACGTGCTGCACGCTGCTTTTTGCAGTGCTGGGAGCTGGGCCTGCTTTGTGTGATGCTGAAAAGAACATTTCCCTAAAGCTGGTAGGGGGGGTTTTAGGTGGTTATGGGGGGATTATGGGGTGTTTTAGATGGTTATGGGGGGGTTATGGAGTGTTTTAGGTGGCTGTGGGGTGTTTTAGATGTCTTTTAGGTGGCATTGGGGTGTTTTAGTTGGTTATGGGGCGGTTTAGGGGGCTATGAGGTGTTTTAAACGGCTTTTAGGTGGCATCTGTATTTTAGATGGCTCTTGGGTGTTTCAGGTGGCAATGGGGTGACTATGGGGTATTTTAGATGGCTTTTGTGTGGCTGTGAAGTGTTTTTAGATGTGTATGGGGTGTTTTAGATGCCTGTTGGATGGCTGTGGGGTGCTTTAGATGGCTTTGGGCTGGCTGTGGGGTCGTTTAGATCATTAGGAGGTGGCTGCTGGGTGTTTCAGATTGCCATGAGGTCCTTTAGATGGCTTTGGGGTGGCTGTGGGGTATTCTAGATCATTATGAGGTGTCTGTGGGGTGTTTTAGATCATTACAGGGTGGCTGTTGGGTGTTTTAGGTGGTGATGGGGTGTTCTCCATGGTTATGAGGTGGCTCTTGGGTATTTTAGGTGGCTGTGGAATCTTTTAGATGGCTGTGGAGTGGCCATGGACTGGTTTAGATGGTTATCACATGGTTTAGATGGTCATGGGATTGCCATGAGGTGCTTTAGATGATTATGGGGTGCTTTGGATGGCT
>VZRX01020040.1:30082-43520 GCA_013398075.1 Notiomystis cincta
TGGACTGGTTTAGATGGTTATCACATGGTTTAGATGGTCATGGGATTGCCATGAGGTGCTTTAGATGATTATGGGGTGCTTTGGATGGCTCTGGGCTTTGTTTTTGCAGCCTCACTCAGTCTGAGTTAAAAAAAGAGTCACGTAAATACCCTTTTTTACCCCCCTTCCCCCCCCCCCAAAGGAAATGCACCTACTGCAGAAAATTCCCAGAGGAAATGATAGATTAGAAGGGAAAGTGTTGCATAGCTTGTAAATAGAGTTCTGTTAATGTTTAGATGGTTGTGGGGTGCTTTAGATGGTTATGGGGTGGTTTAGATGGCTATGGGATGGCTGTGGCGTGTTTTGGATGGCTGTGGGGTGGTTTAGATGGTTATGGGATGGTCATGGGGTGCTTTGGATGCTTATGGGGTGCTTTGGATGGTCATGGGGTGCTTCAGAGGGCTGCACTGCAGGTGGTGGCCATGTGGCTGTCGGTGCCACCTGAAGACAGCTCAGAAATGGAGCAGGAAGGACAAAATCCCATCTGCTGGGTCAGGGTGGGACCAGCAGGGAGGGCTGTGCCTGGGAGGGCAGGAGGCCGTGGTGGGGCAGGGCTGGGAGGTGCCAGCACCAGCTGTGCCCCTGGGCACAGGGACTGGCATTGCCAAGCCCAGATTCCCACGGGGATTCCTCGTTTTCCCTGGATATGCCCTTTGAGAGCAGCAGCTCGTCCCCTTTGCGCTCCTGCTGACACTTCTCTGGTGGCCCTGGGGAGCCCCAGGGTCTGGGGGTCCTTTTGGAGTGACCATGGCCCCAGACCCCACCCCCAGCCTTGTTTCCAGACATTCCAGGTCCTTCCCGAGGTGCTCAGTGCCACAGACTGGCACAGTGCTGAGTCAGCGAGTTTTCCCCTGTTCTTTATTAAATAATTACTCAAAACTCCTCCTTAACAAATACATCTCCACCGTTTAAAGGAAAAAAAATCCTTCCTCTGTGCACATCTCCTGTTACCCTCTCCAGAATTCCAGTTCCTCCTCCCATCCAGAGGTGGGTCCAGAGCTCCTGCAGCAGAACCCCAAAATGTTTGCTGCAAACACTGGTCCCTCGTTAGGCAGTATTTACATAAAACATGCTGACACCACTTGGGGGAGATTGAGTAGGATGCTTCCTCAGCTGTTGAAATTTGCACACGAGATGGAAGATGTTTTGATTAAAAGAAGGGTTAGCTGAATATTTTTTTCCCATTTATTCCCATGTGTCAGAATCAAAGCAGAGTTTCTTCAGGCGTTTTGCCCATTTTCTTTCCCCCCCCCCCCCCCCCGTTCCTCTTGTTCAGTTGTTTGGATTCTTTCCCTCAAGATTGGGATTTTTTTTTTTCTCCTAGTGAAGGAACTCAGTTATTTAAGGAGATAAATACATATTAAAATGCCTTTTAGACAGAAATAAACACTATGACTGGGTTTAGCTTCCTGTTTGTTTTTGGTAGCATTTGTAAATTCACTCTGGAATTTATTGGATAGGCAACGGTGAGCTGGGGACAGGCAGGGGGAAACCAGGGAGATTTTCCCAGTAAAGTCCTCCTCTCCTGTGTAGGAAGAGCAGTGAAAAAGAGCACAGTGATAAAGTTATTTTACTGTACACGTTCTCCTTCCTTGTGACTTCTCTAATCTGAAGCCATTCCTGTGATAACATTTCCCTGCGTGGTTACTTAGTTGATTTTTTCGAGCTGCATTTCAAAAGCCTCCAGTCAAGGAGGAGAACTCCAACTTTCCTAATCAGTGCTGAAATGACTTCTTAAAAGCCTAAAATGGAACCTTCTCTCCTCTTCCCCCCCCTGCAGCGAGCAGAAGCCTCGCCTTTGTCGTTGCTTTATTTTTATTTGCTCTGTGAGGGTGCGAGTGCCCCCGGCCACTGAGAAAGTGGAGCAAAAGCTTTTTTTAGCAACTGGAGCAGAATTTTCATCATAAACCTGATCTCGTGCAGTTTCCGAGGCTCCTTTGGGGAGAGTCAGGGAAGGAAGCTGGAATTAGGGAGGGATATAAATAAGGATCCTCATTCTAGAAACTCTCCGTGGGTTTGCTGCCGCTGCCTGGATTAGAGGACCCTTTAATTTGCTTTTAATTAAAATGAATTTCATTTATTCTGTGCCTTCTTCAGTGGTCCCAGGGCGCCTCACAAACTTGTATATGAAATACATATTCATGTGGTGCTGAGATTTCACCTGGAAGCTGAGGATGAAGGGGAGTTTTACTTTCTTTTTTTTTGTTGTTTCTGTTGTTTTAGAGCCTCAGATCCCAATTACAGAGCAGCTTTCCAAGCACTGTTGTTGAACATATTTGCTCTCAATGAGTTGTGATCCAAAGTGGAAACACTGCCCTTCCATAAATAGCTTATCTCAATACTATATTTAAATAGCCAGGGCTTTGTTTTTGCAGCCTCATTCAGTTGAAGTTTAAAAAAAAAAGTCATGTAAATACCCTTTTTTACCCCCTCTTTTTTCCAAAAAGGAAATGCTCATATTGCAGAAAATTCCCAAAGGGAAATGATGGATTAAAAGGGAAAGTGTTGCACAGCTTGTAAATAGAGTTCTGTTAATTTTCTTTGAAATAGCTGATCTTAATACAATGTAAATGTAAAGAAATGAAGAAAACCCTTTCCTAAAAGAGACCAGGCTACAATTTATTTCTGTGCTCCACAATAACTACTGAGGAGGAGAAGGGATAGGGCTTTTTTTTTTAACTTTTTGAAATTATTTTTCTGGTGGTTTCTTTCTTTTTGCTTATTTGCTGAGGCATAAACCTGGCATCAGCACAGAAACCTGAGGAAGTCCAAGGAATAACATGGATAATGGAATTTCAGGGATGACTTTGAGGTGGCAGAGACAGAGCTGGGACAGAGGAGCAGCAGGGAGGGACTGGCAGGAACCAGGAATTTTTCCAGAGCCTTGAAAAGTCGCTACATTCTTGTTCTGGGAGAAGAATAAATTATAATAGAGGAGATGCTGAGGGTTTTTTCCTGCTCTTGTAAGGCAGGGGTTGATCCCTTCTCCCAAGGAACAAGGGACAGCACAAGAGGAAATGACCTCCAGTTGTGCCAGGGAAGGTTTAGGTGGGAAATTGGGAAAATTCCTTCATGGAAAAGGTTTTCCAGCCCCAGCAGTGGTGGAGTCCCCATCGCTGGAGGAATTTAACAGCCCTGTGGCACTTGGGGACACGGGGCAGTGGTGGGGGAATAGTTGGAGTTGATGATCTTGGAGGGTTTTTCCAGCCTAAACAATTCCATGATTCTGTGAGTTTGGACAGCTCTGATTTAGGGTGGCACATTTTGTAAGGCCTCTCCCCAGCCTGCTGGAGGCAGAATTTCCCCACGTGCTTTCAGGCAGCTGTAGGAATTCAAGGACTGCACCAGGAGATTTTACTATCTGGTATTTAAGAGGGAAAACCAGAACAAAGTCCTTAAGAACAATATAAAGATGGTTATTTCCTAATAAAGTTGTGCCTTGAAAAAATTACTCTTCTCCTCTCAGAGAAGAAAACCTGAAACTTTTGCTTGCTTTGCTTGTCCAAAATTCCCGTGTTCAAGTTTGGGGAAGCAAAATGCTCTTTTTGAGGATGTCACACCAGAACTGTGAGCAGCAGATTTTCCCATAATACTCCTTTTGTTCCCTAAATGAATGCAGCAGTGTTTGCTCCTATGGGGGAGCTGCTCATGAAGAGTTCACAGAGATCTCGGATCCTTGGAGGAGGGCACAGGGTTGTGCTCAGCACTTGCAGAGAATGAGATTTTGGTGTTTTTTGGGGGGAATTTAACTTTGAAATGTTGTAATTTTTGCATGGGCAGGGACACTTTCCACTATCCCAAGTTGATCTAAGCCCTGTCCAACCTGGCCTTGGACACTTCCAGGGATGGGGTAACACCTGAATGTTTCAATTTGAGGTTTCTGGGTTTGTTTGTTTGTTTTTCTTCCGCCCTTATTTCCCAAACCTGTTGCTGATCTCTTGCTCTGCAATCAAACCTGTGAAGTCTCAGTGTTATTTCCTGCTAAAATTGATCAATAAAGGTGATGAGCTGAAAGCTGGGGTTTGGAACATGGGTCAGACATCCAGGCAGGGCAGAGTGTCTGCTGAGGGCAGGTATTCCTCCTCCTCCTCCTCCTCCCTGCTGTGTCCTCTCTCTGAGCAGATGCCTTGTGGTTGAATCTTTCTTCAGGCCTGGAGTAGATTTTTTCCAGTGAGAAGTTGCTTGTAAACTTTGGCCTGAGAATCCCTGGATTTCTGCTTGATAGAAAAACTGTAGATCCAAAGTACAAATAGAAAGTAAAGCTGGGAAGGCCTTTAATTTCTTTTTTTTCCTTTATTTTTAGTGGACTCTTATATTGAGTAAAAATTAAAAAGATGGTTATAACCATCTTATGAGACCCCACTGTGTTCTGTTGCTCTGTAAATAATAATAAATGATTATTTGGGGTTGTGTTCATCTGACACTGAGGAACGTGCTGCTCAGGGTGATTCTTGTGGAATTTTAGCCATTGGGATGATGGAGCTGGCAGCAGCCACCCACACCCAGCTTTATTAAAAGCCAATTTATGCCTCTGTGGTGCAAACCCTCAACAGTTGGGTGTTTGAAATGACTTTTAAGCCATCTGTGTCGCATCTCTGGGTTCCATTGTTTCATCCCAGCCCAGATGTTGGGAAATGACTGAAAGGAGTTGGAACTCCAGGACAAATTGTTATTCTTGTGGAAATGAGGATTTTTTTCGTGGAAATGAGGAAAGAGTGGATGGAAGTAGAGGAACTTCAAACACCAGAGTTTGCAGCTGGGTGAGACCCCAAATGCTGTGGGAGAACCCTCTGCTCTCCATCCTTTTCTGGTGCTACCACCCCGTGGTACCAGAGTGGATTAGGATCTGCAGGAAAATGGGATTTGTGCTGATAAAAATGACGTAGCCAATTAAAAATTCAAGTGGCCTTTATTAACAAAAACCCTCTAAACTTACAAGTGGGGACCCAAGGAATGGTGATCTGGAGCTGTGAGGCAAAGGGGAACGGCGGCGGCTGCGCGGCCACCGCAGGCTGGGCCCAGAGGCACCCACTGGGTGTGTGGCCACTGAGGGATGGAGCCAGAGGCACCCACTGGGTGTGTGGCCACTGAGGGATGGAGCCAGAGGCACCCACTGGGTGTGTGGCCACTGAGGGATGGAGCCAGAGGCACCCACTGGGTGTGTGGCCACTGAGGGATGGAGCCAGAGGCACCCACTGGGTGTGTGGCCACTGAGGGATGGAGCCAGAGGCACCCACTGGGTGTGTGGCCACTGAGGGATGGAGCCAGAGGCACCCACTGGGTGTGTGGCCACTGAGGGATGGAGCCAGAGGCACCCACTGGGTGTGTGGCCACTGAGGGATGGAGCCAGAGGCACCCACTGGGTGTGTGGCCACNGTTATCCCCTTATGGTAATTTGGGTCCCTGGTGTTTCCCCTCCTCTTTGCCTCTGCTTCCAGAAGTTTCCTTCAGGCACCATTTTAACTTTTAACATTAAAATACTTATAAGTGAATAACAACATGTAAAACACGTGTAACTGAGTAGTAATTGGTTCCAGCAGAACCTCACAACATCCCTCATCTTCCAAACCCTCAATGTCTCTGTAAACATGCCACTTTATTAACTAATGAACTGTTTTCCTCAACTTTCATAACTAATTAAAGTCCACAACTATTTAACCAAGGCTAAGAGTCCCTCCCCTGACTGGGATACGAAAGCCAATATAATTCTGTTTAAAACAGTGCTGTGCTGCTGCCCAGGGAAGGGTTCAGCAGCAGACAATGCCATGGCAAGCCCTGATGGGTCAGGTCCTGCTGTACTTCACTTGCCTGTGAAGTACCGAGCCTTGGTGAGCACCCTCCCAGGCTTCCCCAACCACTGTGCCCTGCAGCACCGAGGGGTTTTGAAGGGGAGGGAGGTCCATGGAGGGGAGATTCCCAGGAGAACCCAGGAGGGGTGAGGCCAGCTCAGGGCTGGAGCAGCTTCACCTCCTGCTGCTCCTCTGAGTTTATGGAAAGGTGGGGATGCAGCGAGTGCCTCAAAGTTGTCATTTCACTCCTGCAGGAAAGGAAGCTCCTTAATGAGCACGGAGCAAAAGTAATTTTCATAATTACTGTTCTGAAAGACACTCATGAAATACTGATGAATTCTGCTCGATAGTTCCTGGAAAACCTAAGCTAAAGCCCAGCTTTCCACAGAAGATTGGCCCGAGTGGTGTCCAGAGCTCACTGCCAAGCTCAGCTTTGCTGGGATCACTTTGAAAATCACTTGGAAGGTTTCTTGCAGCCTTTTTGGTAGAAGCACTTAAATCACGTCAAGTGGAAAAGGGGGCTTGAAAAGTATCTTTGGGGGCACAAAGAAACTGGAATCGAGCATTTATTTATTTATTTATTTATTTATTTCATTTTTTGAGGAGAGGCTGTGGACCCTTTTCATGCATGTTTGGGATATAATTGCTCTCCTGTCAGGGAGCTTCCAGGCTGAGCTGTTTGCATTTCTGCTGCAGTGAGGTGTGGTGGCATTTGCAAGTTCATCTCCCTGGAGTGCTCGAGGCAAATGGTCAAAACACCAGCAATTGCAGTCTGCTGGAATAACTGAAGCTTGCAAAGCTTTTTATATTCATCAAGAAGCAATTTCTGTTGGGGTTTTTAAAGATTCAGTACAAGGGCTGGATGTTGGTTAGCATAGTCCTGGTTTTGTATTCTGTGTGCATCCAAAACATCCGAACAAACATCCTTAGGACATCAAAACCCTGGAAAACATGCAAAGCCTGACCTCTGAACACAGCGTTTTCTTCCTGTTTACATTGGCCCGGGCCTCTCAAAAATGATTCATTTTGTTGTGCAGACGATTACCAAATAAGTTCACGTGTGTGGAAGCTTGTGTGAGGTAGATACTGAAACTTGGCAGGGTTCTGCAGGTTCCTGACCTTCCAGGAGCTCATTCAGGACTTTGGGGTGATAACATCATCTTATCACCGCCGCCAAGGGCGCTCCAGACCAAACGGCTGTGCTGGAGCAGGGAGCAAACTCTGCAGCCAGGTCAGCCCAGCAGCTGCTCCTCATTTAATGCAGACAGACAGGAGAGGTCTCTGCACATCATTTCCGTGGCTGCTGTGGAGAGGAGCAGCCCGAGCAGCCCCCGGGCAGTGCCTGGCTGAGGGCACGAGGTGCTCGCTCAGCACGTTGGCAGATGGCTGCGGGAGCAGCTCGGTGCTGCAGGGCAGGGATGCTCTGTACAGGACATCCAAAAACCTCCTGGGGCCGGCCAGAGCCAAATCCAAGGGCGTGAGGATGTGAAGAATAACCTGGAGGAGAAGGATGGGGGCTGAGCTGGGGGGGGAAGGTCGTGGAGGACACCAAACCGAGCTCTGGCCCAAACTGCCGAACAAAAACTGGCTCTGCGAGGGCAACTTGCAGCTGGATTTCTGGGGAGAAGGAAATTCCCTGTCAGGGTGGTGTGAAGGAGCCTGGGGGCTGCAGAATCACTTCCAGCACACATCCCTCAGCCTGCAGCTCAGCCCTGCTTCCAGCAGGGTGTTGGGCAGGATGATCCCAAAAGCTCTTCTCAGCCTCACTTATTCTGTCTCTTGGAGCACCTGAAATCCTCAAATTTCCACCTGAAATCCTAATCCTGCGGCTCTGCATGAAAGGAAGTGACTTTTTACTGTTAATTGTGAATTAAGGGCAAAGAATGAGTCCTTGGAATGTCTTGGGAAAGGGGATTCCCATCTGTGTGCAACTCCAGCTGCACTTGGGCACATACAGAGCTATTCCAAAATGCTGGAGGCCCTGACATTTCTTATCATCAATCTGCTTAATTTGTGCATTATTTTTAATAATGATCATTGGTCTAAGCAAATGTTGGGCATTTCTGTTCAGTCTGTATTGCCAGGATAGTGGGGCTGGTCACAGAGGGGTTTCTGCTGTTCTGGGGGAGTTCAGTGCCTTTAAACATGCTGTAGTTACAGTTGGTCATTAATTATATTTTCACTTCATTCTCATGAAGTGGCCGTGCTTTTGTGCTTCTGTTTTAACCATGCTGGTGCAGAGTGGGAAATCAAACCAATTCTGTTGATTCAGAGGAAAGTAAAATTTTACATTTATTTAATATTTAAATTATATACACTCAGTGAAGTAAAAGCATCACTGCAGTCCAGAGTTTAGGAATTTAAAGAGGTAACTCAATTTTGATCAATTCAATACAATTATGTCTTAAAATCCATCTACTTTGGTGGTTTTAATGATGCATTTTGTATAGCATCCACTAATTAAATCCCAGGTAAAAGCTGTGTGTGCAATGGTTTTGTTCAGATCTTTTTGTTGGATTCCCCTTTGCAGAACAGAAACCTCTGCAGGCATCGAGTATTGACAGAAAATGGATTTAGGGCTGGATCTTCCTAGAAGGAAAAGGTTGGGAAGCTGCACAGAAACTTATGCAGATTAATTTCAAATTCTGTTCTGCGGGGGAATCCTGCTGGGTTGGGAGTGCTGATGGTGAATCACTGGGAAAGCTTTTTTGGGCAATATTTAGAGAAATGCTTCAGTGGGCTCAGCTCAGCATCAGCCCCCTGCCCTGGCTGCAGGATGTGCTTCAGCTGAGCACCAAAAGCTCAGCCCTGGGCTCACAGATCCCCTGCTGGTCTGGCAGCCCTGCCTGGGCACCTCCAGCCTCCCACCTGTGCCTGCACTGTGCACTTTGGGCTTCTGGGGGCTCAGCAGGGCGGGCAGAGATCCTGTCCAAAGTCTTCTCCAGACCTTTGTACTGCTCAGTTTAGGTGGGACTCAATCTCAAAGCCCAGTTCAGCCCAGTTCCCTCTGACTGGACTCAATGATCTCAAAGCCCAGTTCAGTCCAGTTCCCTCTGACTGGGCTCAGTGATCTCAAAGCCCAGTCCAGCCCAGTTCACTCTGATTTTGTGACCAGTTCTGTGGCATCCTCCCGTTTCACCAGTTTGCTTTGCTTGGGATGGAGTGGTGTGAGATCCTTCCCTGGAATGTCCCTGGGAATGTTCACTCTGGCAGACTGAGTGTCTCCAAACTCCCTGTTTATCCTTGCCCAGCCCCCTGAAGGATGGCATTTCTTTTATTTCTCTTGTGAACCAGCACTGGGAAAAGCAGTGAGTGTTGGGGCAGAAAGATTAAAGGCAGGACAAGGGATTTATCTGCTCTCAGCTCTCCACCTGTGTCCCAAGGTTAAAATACAGAGAAGTCAAGAACTGCAGTTTTATATTTTCTAAAAATTATGTTTGAGATGTGTTCTCCATCACAGCTTTATTTATAGTGGTTCCACTTTGGGAAATAAGAAGAAAACCCCTCAGTATCTTACTGGGGGGAAATAAATTATTAAATTATAATGTATAATAAGAACAACAACAACAATTAAAATTATATATATTAAACAATGAAATTATTTAATAATTTCATAATAAAGTTATAATAATGACAGCAATAATAAAATAATTTCCTTTTGCCATTACTCCTAAAGCAGAAGTTTTGCTTTACAACTGAAGAATTGAGTTTCTTTATAAAAATACTCCCTGCAGGTCCATCTTGTGCTGGCTCAAAGGCACTTTAAAAAGGGCTTTTCCTTATCTCAGCAGCACATCTTGGGAAGTCATTTAGTGAGCAAATTGCCAGTTAATTGCCTTGATCTGCTGGTGAGAAAGATACTCAAAATGAACTGTTCTTAATCATGATATCAAAATATGACTTCTGTTCTATTAATTAGCATGCTGTGAAATAGGAGATGTTTTTAAGGAAGCTACTTAAGCTGATCTCGTTTGCTTTTTATTTTTAGTTAATGCCTTTGGTTGGTTCCCTGAAAGAATCAGAGCTCTGGGTGTGAGAAAGGCAAAAATTTCCAGGATCAGTGGATGGTAACACTAAAGAATTTTCCAGGAAATACATTTGGAAGTGTCTCTCAGGATTTTTAGTTGGTTGGAAAGCTGTTCAGACACAGGGGGGTTCATTTCACAGGGTGAATGTGATGTGGCCAGAAAGCTTCAACAGTGAAATAGGTGCAAAATCAGCCAGAAATTAGTTACAATCTCATTGTTTTGTCCAGTTTTTAGCAACACAGCTGTGGTCCTTTGGCCTTTCAGGACAGGAACATGGTACAGTTGGAATCTTTGAGAATCCCAGAATTGCTAAGGTTGGAAAAGAGCTGTAAAATCACCAATTCTAACCATTCCCACGTGCCACATGCACAAATCCCTCCAGGGATGGGGCTCCACCACTGCCCTGGGCAGCTGTGCCAGGGCTGGGAAACCCTTTCCATGAAGAAATTTTCCCTGATATTCAATTTAAACCTCCCCTGGCCCAGCCTGAGGCCATTCCCTCTCCTCCTGTCCCTGTTCCCTGTTCCCAGAGCCTGACCCCCCCTGGCTCCTGTCAGGGAGCTGTGGAATGAGAAGGTTCCCCATGAACCTCCTACTTGGGTATAAATAAATAGAATTGAGGATGTGATTTCTCTTCAGAGCTGCTCAGGGGCTGCTTCTGCTGAGGCTGAGCTCAGCTTTTTGAGACCTGGGAAAAGAATGGCTGGAAAAGCAGATCCCAGGCACCAAATCCGTGAGCCCCAGGATGGAGATGGGCAAGGAAGGGATGAGTTTCAGGCAGGGACTGCAGAGCTGGGAGGAAATGCAGCTCCCTCCTGTTTCTCTCCCTACAGATGTATATTTTTATATATATTGATATTTTTTTCCTGTGGAAAAGCCTGTGAGAAGCCCCTGGTGGCTCCTGGGATGGAGATCTCTGGGATAATCCTCACTGCAGTGGGCAGCTCTGCCAGACACGCCGAGCTCAGAGCTGTGTGAGCAAATTTTTCCTCATTTTCCTCTCTTGATGGGAAGAGATTGACTCGGAGCTCACAAAATCACAGCTACCAGTGCGTGGCTTTGCAGCTGCCAGGACAATTTCTGGCCAGCAAATCAGTTCAGCTTTTCCATCTACTGAGGCTTCGAGTTCAAAAGCCTTCCTGAGACATCACATTTATCTGCCATTTTCCCAATTTCTCCCCAATTAGCCATTGCCTAAGGAAAAAGCCTTGTGGCTGTTAGACCCACAAAGCCTTGGGTGACCTCTCACCCCTGCTCTTCCCCTCTCCCTGCTCAAAAGGAGTTGCTGTGGCTTCCCAGGATGTGATTTCCTTGCTTTTGTACATCCAAAAGGCTTTAAAGGAGCTTTGTCATCTCTCAGAGTGTGATCTTGGTCTCCAGAGCCTGAAAATGTAAAATAATTAAAATTATTCCTTCTGAGAGACAAAAACCTGGTTGGTTTTTTTTTTTCCAGAAGGGCCTGCTATGTCTCAGCTTTGTGCATCTCTTCCAAACACAGAATTTCTATTCTTCCTTCCTTTCCCTACCCACAGGAAGATGTGGAGATGGGATTTTGGATGGAATCTCCTGCAAACAGCGTGTCCAAAGCAGCTTTTGGGGAGGGGGAAAGGAGCTGAGCCTCAGTTTCCCAGGCTGGGTTTTCCCGTGGGAGCTGACGTGGGATTCTGCTGATGGAGCACTTGGAGGGAAGAGGGAAAATTGCAGGAAAAACCTGTGACTTCCCCTTCCATCCTCCCCCAGTCTTTGCAAGGAGGGCTGTCCATGGAATATTTTATTTAACTGTCCCACAGGTCGATTTTCTCTGCTGTTTCCTGGGATACAAATACGTGGCCAGGTCCTCTGGTGAATAAAAGAGGGGATTTCTCTTTGCTGCAGCTTCAGCCAGTCATTGATCAGGCTGAACATTTCTTTTCCAGTCACAGGAGGAAAATTTTGGTGTTATAGCATGGCCAGAGCCTGTCAGCTTATTCCATTGAATCTGTGGGATGAGCTTTTATCACATGTTAAAGCCACAAGCAAAATATTCAGCAATCAGGTTTTCCATCCTCAGGGTGGGACTTCACAATCTGAATTTATTCTATAAAAAGCTCTGCCCTGTTTTTTTTGTTTTGGGTTGATCTGTCCTCAAAGACGAGTCTGACAGGCAGCAGAATTCACCTGATCTGAGAAAATGGGTCCTGTGGGGCATCAGCACTTGGGCATCTCTGGAAAGGAGGTAAATAAAAGGAAAATAAAAATAATGTCTGATGTGCAGGCCTTGCTGAAATGTAGCTCCTTTGGTTAGGTTGAAGGACTGCAAATTAATCAAAATTACCTTTATAAGATGTCTATTGATTGATTTGGAATAAGCTGTCCAGGAATATTAATTAAAAATTAAAAATATTAGAGGAGGACTGTAGGACAGCAAATATGAATAATTTAGGGGAAATATAATTTGGATGATCTCCTTCCTCAGTGTCCTGGCCTGGATTTTTTCACTCTGAAATGTACCTGGGTGGGACTGATCTCTGTGAAACTGGGACTGTGGTTTGGGCTTAGAAGTGTAGGGATGTGTTTGTGCTTTGCTGATTGTGGTCCAGAATGCACAAAGATACCTGAAATAGAAATTCAAGTATCTTTCAAAAATCTTTCAAGAAATACAGAAAGAGACCAGCTTTGAGAGTTTGAGAGAAATTTGTTTGTTACAGGGTGGGAAGGATGAGTCAAAACATGAGATGAAAATGCTAAACCAACAGAAGAAGTGAAAATATTGGGGGGGTTCTGTTTGTAAATGACCCTCCTGGATATTTTTGGTGTTGTTTCAAACCTGTCTCATTGGAAAGGATTATTCTCAGGAATAATTCTCAGGATGACTGCTTTTGTTTCATGTCCTCCGAGGCTAAAAGGGATTGAAGGAATTCCAGAGTCTTTCTGTGTGGTTTTGGTTGGAAGGGACCTTAAGATCACCCAGTTCCATCTCCAGCCATGGGCAGGGCCATCTCCCACCATCCCAGCCATGGGCAGGGCCATCTCCCACCATCCCAACCATGAGCAGGGACATCTTCCACCATCCCAGCTTGGGCAGGGCCATCTCCCACCATCACAGCTTGGGCAGGGCCATCTCCCACCATCCCAACCATGAGCAGGGACATCTTCCACCATCCCAGCTTGGGCAGGGCCATCTCCCACCATCACAGCTTGGGCAGGGCCATCTCCCACCATCCCAACCATGAGCAGGGACATCTTCCACCATCCCAGCTTGGGCAGGGCCATCTCCCACCATCACAGCTTGGGCAGGGCCATCTCCCACCATCCCAACCATGAGCAGGGACATCTTCCACCATCCCAGCTTGGGCAGGGCCATCTCCCACCATCACAGCTTGGGCAGGGCCATCTCCCACCATCCCAACCATGAGCAGGGACATCTTCCACCATCCCAGCTTGGGCAGGGCCATCTCCCACCATCACAGCTTGGGCAGGGCCATCTCCCACCATCCCAACCATGAGCAGGGACATCTTCCACCATCCCAGCTTGGGCAGGGCCATCTCCCACCATCACAGCTTGGGCAGGGCCATCTCCCACCATCCCAACCATGAGCAGGG
>VZRX01020040.1:43575-94998 GCA_013398075.1 Notiomystis cincta
GCCAGCCCTGTCTGGAGCACAGCCCCGGGTGTTTGTGCCTCCTCCACGGCACTGGGGCCACCAGCAGGTCCCAGTCAGCACACACAGATGGCCCGGGCAGAGGGAGAGCCCTGCCAGCTCTCTGCCATCAGAGGATGCTGTAGTAAACACTGGGTGAGATGAAAGGCTCGTTTTTAATTAAAAACAAAGAGGAAAAATCCACTCTCTCAGAAAACAACCGGTTTTACAGCAGGAGGAGCTTTCCAAGGCCAGGATTTCAGTGACTGCTGCTGGTGCTTGGCATGGAGGGAGCCAGGGCAGGACGTGTGGCTGGTCCAGGCTGTGGGCTCTGCCCTGGCTCAGCTGCTGCTTTATTTGGGAGAATAAAACCTGCACGTTTGGGACTCTCTGTCCTGCACAAATGCTGCTTTTCTATTTTATTTTTAAGCTACTTCTTATTTCCAAAATAGAAACATAATTCGCTTTGATCTTAGGTCCAGGCTGCAGCTCAGTCCAAAGAATTATTCCCATGGTAACAAGCCACACTTCACCAAGGGGTATTTTCCACCCAAACATATTTTTGGATGGAATTTCAGCATCTCTAACTGTTGATGGTCAAATCCACAGCTTTGTTATGAGTTTCACTCCGAGGAGGTTCCATTTGGGACCATCCTCTGTGTTTCATGGTGCCTTAGAGGCAGCTGCCAAGGGCTGGAAAACACTCCACTTTTTTTTTATCCCTATCTTCAAAATCCAACTCAAAAAGTAAGGAGGAGAAATCAATAATTATAGAAATCCCTTACAAGTCCAAAATTAGGTTTTTGTGAGCTGTAAATACCCTGAGCAGCACTCAAAACTCACTCATGCTAAATATTTCCCAAGAGGATGTTTCTGGATTATTGCAGTGATTATTGTGCTGCTATTCACAAGGAGTTTTCTTCTGTTCCTTAGTAAATACGTTCAAAAGGAGCAATTCTTTTTAATGCCACGTCTTGAAAAGAGTTTTTGAGGATTTGAATGAGAACTGGCTGTGGATGCTCAGTGCTTTGCCAGGGCTTTAAGATACACACATTTGATACAACAATGCCATCAGGAATTCCAGTGTTGATTTTGAAACACATTAAATAGCAAAATATCAGTTTATTCTGCAGGAAGCATGACAGCAAATGCATACTGATGCTGACACCAGCTGTCAGTGGAGAGCAAATATTCTCTGAGTTGTTTATTGGGAGGCAGCAGCAGCGATGACAGCAGCCATAGGAAAATCAATAGCTGGATTTTCCATCAGCCACTGCCTCTTGCCAAACGGCTTCTCCGGAGTGATACTGCTTCAAATTAGCATCTGTTTGCACACTTCTCTGGTAATTAGTGCTGTCAGCATCTGAACAAAAGGGAAAGTTGATGGTGAGGGTGGGCAGGCCCTGGCACAGGGTGCCCTGAGAGGCTGAGGCTGCCCCTGGATCCCTGGAAGTGTCCAAGGCCGGGTTGGATGGGGCTTGGGAGGTGTCCCTGCCATGGCAGGATGAGCTTTAAGGTCCTTTCCAACCCAGACATTCCATGGTTCTGTGATTGTGTGTTGGGAGCAGAGGGGATAAAGAGCAAATCCAGCAGAGGTCTGGTGGTGGCAGGGCTGGCCCATCCCTGTGTCCCCTCCCAGCCTGCTGCTCCATGGCTATCCAGCTGATCCTTCCTCAGCATCATCCTCACCCCTGGTTTGGGCTTGAAATCTCCTCATCTCTTGATTCATTTTTCATCTTATTTTCCCAGGTACCATCAATCCATTTCCTCCTCCTCCCCTCTGAATGATGCTCTAACTTTATTTCATTGCCTTCACTGTAATGCTTCAAACAGTCTGGTTAAACACTATATTGCCTTCTTTTTATTGAAGTCCAGCCCCCACCAACCTCTTTTTTGTCTCCACCAAGGAAAGAAGTAGAGAAGGAGCTACGAGGAGTTTGTTCTCACAAGCAGTGGCAAACTGCAGCCTTCTGGCCTCATCTGCTAATCCTGCTGTGGGGAATTATTGGACAGGCTGGGATTGCTCTTCCAACTTGAGTTGAAAACTGATTTTTAACCCCTGGTGGTGAGACCTGGAAAGGTCCCAAAGCAGCACCACAGGTGCCTCGTTCCCTGTGCTGGACTTTTCCTTCAATAAATCTTCCTGATTTTCCCTAAATCCCCCCAACTACAGCTCTATCCCCAAAAGCTGCTCACATCCATCTGCTCCCATCCAGTGCAGGAGTTTCCTTCTCCTTTCCTCCTCTCCTTTTCTCTTTTCTTTCACCCACCTAATCCCTCCAAACCCTCTCTGAAGCAGTGATTTACTGCCCGAGGGGTCAGGCAGAAAGAGGGGCTGTGAAAATCAAGGAGCAATTGCCATTATTTGTGGAAAAGGAGCGTCTCTTGAAGTTAATTGAGGTGTAGATGAACTCGGTTGCACTCATTAGTGTCAGTGAAACTGAATATGCAATTTGCTAATTGCAGTGAGGGCACATAACCCTCAGATCCAGACTACTTGGGGTATTTTTAGCTGTTCTTTAGTCATCAGCTTCCACTTTTGTCTGTTCCAGGCACCGGTGGGAAAACACAGCAGCCCTTTTCTCCAGCAGGGTCACGCTGTTCTGAGGAGATTTTTTTTCACTTCTTTTTTTTTTTTTTTTCTTCACATAAATGGAAAATGCAGTGTTTCTGAGCTCTCAGAGTTATTCTGGTGACTACTTCTTCCCATCCCAAAACTGTGATGTTTCTTTCTCTGAGTGTCATCTTTCTGAGCACTACAGCCTAGGTGGGAAGGGCTGAGGTGAAATGAGAACCATCCCTGATGAGAAGCAGCTGAATATTTTCCCTGAAGAATTCTTTTCTCTCTGAGCTGCAAAATGAGCAGCCTTTAAGGTCCCTTTCTGCCCAAACCATCTGACTGGGATCAAGCTTTCCCTTGGCTGTGCTGTACTATGGCTCATCCTCAAATCTTTCCTGTTTTTAAGGAATTTTACTGGTTTTCTCCAGGTAAAATCTTTCAGAATTTTTTGAGGTTGCTGTAGTGGTTGGTAAGCCCAGACTGATGTACCAGAAATGAGGGGAACAAACATCAGCCCCAGCTGAACCCAGGCTGGAATGGAGTGGGAAAATAAGGAAAAATCCACTCTTGGTCCCCAGGTTGAGCTGCAGCAATAATTGAGTGTATTCAGTTGTAGTCCAGCAAGGTTTGCAGCTGATGGGCAAATTTGGGATGAGAAGGGGAATGTCAGGCACAGGAACAGAGCAGGTGTTGTTGGAATGGTGCAAACAAGGTCTGGAGCAAGCAGAACCTTTCATTTTCATTTGGTTTTGCTCTGTGAGGTCAGAAAAAACCTCAGCATAATATCGACCTTCCAGGTGGTTTATTCATGATGATAACCTTGTACAGCATTTGTCTCCTTCAGAAAAGCAGCTGGGATATCCATGTGATGCTCATTGATGTAGGCAGTTATTGAACCCGATCTGTGCCCAACTGAAATAAAAAATCAGAATATTTATTCATTATTTATTGATTGATTATTATTTAACACCGTTATGCTATTCAATATTATTTGATACAGTAATTCTGGTACTATAATTTAAAAATATTTATTTAACATATGCAGTTATTTAATATTTATTACTACAAAGTAACCAGGCTTCGCTGCCTGCTGCAGCAGCACTTGAGCATATGTTTGCTGTCAGCTTGGCTTGCAGAGAAAAACCTTCATATTCCAAACCAACCACCTTTTGTGGGCTCTGTGTATCCAGGAGGGGCTGCAGCAGCCCCAGAGCTTTGTCTGCAGGCAGAAATTCCCATTTCAGTGCTGGGGGTCCCTTTTCCTTCAGCTCCTGCGGGATTTTCCCAGGACCGTTTGTTACACCCCATGATTACCAGCGTGTGCTGATGCAGTAAATGGATAATTTATGATTTTATTTTGATGCCTGGCTGATGTTTAATGATCTTTTGGAGGTGCAGGAGTCCCTTTGCTCAGCGGGACAAGGGGGGCCTCTGCCAGAGCCCAGCCAGGCGTCTGCTGATGGCACTGACAGCGCTGATGTGCAGGATAACCTAAAAACACACTTCCAACCAGCTTCAGCTGAATTGACGTGACCTGTTTTCTTTTCCCGGTGATCAGGAGGAGGCGAGCAGGCGGCTTTAGCTGTTATTTGTTGTTATTTCAGTCTGCCCAGCCCCTCAGGGCGGTGCGGGCCCAACTGGCCTCAGCAGCGGGGACAGGGGACGAGGAGGAGGCCGAGACCTGCAGAGCAGCTCTTTAGGGATAGGGATCGGCTTGCAGGGGGAATCCTTAAGGTGGGAAAAGCCCTCCAAAACCATCAATTCCAATTTTCAGCTGAATTCCACCGTGCCAGCTCAACCACGTCACAAAGTGATGCCTCCGGTCGTTCTTTGGACACCTCCAGGGATGGGGCTCCATCACCTCCCTGGGCATCAGGGACTTCCAGGGTTTAACAGCCCTTTCCATGGGGAAATTCCTGCTGATTCCCCCCTGAGCCTGCCCTGGCCCAGCCTGAGGCCATTCCCTCTCCTCCTGTCCCTGTCCCTGTTCCCAGATCCCAAATCCCCCCGGCTGCCCCCTCCTGTCAGGGACTTGTGCAGAGCCACCAGGTCCCCCCTGAGCCTCCTTTGCTCCAGGCTGAGCCCCTTTCCAGCTCCCTCAGGAATTCTCCAGCCCCTTCCCAGCTCCCTCAGGAATTTTCCAGCCTCTTCCCAGCTCCCTCAGGAATTTTCCAGCCCATTCCCAGTTCCATTCCCTTCCCTGGCCATGCTCCAGCCCCTCCATGTCCTTTTTTTGTGACCCTAAGCTGTCCCCAGGACTGGAGGTTCCTCCTCAGTGCCCAGCACTGCCCTGGGTCAGGTTTTCTCATTTTTATGAAAGAAAGAACAAAACCAAACCTTCGTCTTGCTGGGGACGTTTTGTGGGTTTTTTTTGACTTTCAACTCTGTGTCTTGGCACATGGTTATTCTAAGTTTGGCAACAGCAAGTATTGAATTTAATGCTTAGTCTGACTTGCCTTGGTTTAATAATGGATTTTTGATGGAAAAGATGTGGCTCTAGGACGTAAACTGCTTTGTGCTGTGTTTTCATCTCAGATTTTACAGTCTTAAAGGTGAATAATTTGTAAATAGCAGGGGAAATGGATATGGATATAGAGACAAGCCAGGGATCCAATCCTGTCCTGTCCTGTCCTGTTTTTCCAGAGCAAAGCCCTGGAGGTGAAGGTTGGATGGGGCTTGGTCTGCCCGAAGTGATGGGCTGAATCCTGGTGTCCTACACGACACCTCTCAGGAAAGGTGTGATCCAAAGCCTTTCCTTGCCTGGAAGGACAAAATGTGCTGCTTAGGGTGTGCTGAAGCCTGACTGGAAATTAATGGGATAGGAATAATGGGAATAAACACAGGAATAATGGGAATAAACACAAGAATAATGGGAATAACCACCTCTCATGTTCCAAGTTCAGCAGTAACTCTGCTGGATAATGCAGAACGTTCCCAAGTTGATATTTCAGTGTGCCCGAGTCGTGCAGAACAACAGGAGCATTGCAAACCTTGTCTTGGTGGAAACTCAAGGATTAGAATTGAATAGGGATTAGTTCCATCTTTTCAGAGGTTTGGGAAATGTTCCTATTTCACCATTCCAGGTGAAATTTGGCCATTCCTGAGGCAAAGAGGAACACAGAGGCTCTGGAGGGACCTGTGTCCTGCCCACCAAAGCCTCTCTCTCAAAGCTTCCAGGTGGGAAACCAACAGCTCTGCTGCAGCATCACCATGGCAACCAGGGGAAATAAGGGCCCTTGGGGGAAAAGGACCAAATTTTAGTGCAGCCAAGAACTACTACTACTACTACTACTANTATTACTATTATTATTATTACTATTATTATTATTATTACTACTACTACTACTACTACTACAACTACTACTACTACTACTACTACTACTATTTTGGAGCCCTGGCACATCCATGTTCCAAACTTGCTCAGCAACAAAACCAAAGGGCAGTGGGTGTTTCTCTGATGGTCAGATGAAGGTGCTTCTGAGCAAGAGAAATAATTAGGATGAAGCCAAAAAGTATAGAAGAGATGCTACACTAATTACATTTATAAAGAAGAAATGCTGCATTAATTACATTTCTAAAGCTGTTAAGTGCAAGATGAAGCCCTTGGTTCTGTGTGCAGCCCCCATGAAATGTGTGTATGAAATGTATAAAATCACAGCACTTCGGTCCTTTGAGCGCAGTTTAACATTTTTGGGGGGTATTTTACAAACTGGGGGAGGTATCCATGCATCCCCTAATTTCCTCAGCATGAAATCCCTGCTTTTAATGTCCTCCTCGAGGTATTTCTCTGTGTTTCTTTATACACAAATCTCTGAAATTGTTTTTGCTTTTGGTGTTCCTGGAAGTTTTCAAACGACCGAGGGCGGCTCAGAGCCGCATAAAGAAAACCGGGGAGCTCGATCACTGGGAGAGCAGCCTGCTGCTGAGTCACGGCTTACTTTGCCTGGAATTTCCATTTCTGTTCCTCCAGAATTGCCAGTCCTTTCCCTCTAGAGCTCAGAGAGTGAACTGGGTAAGGAAATACCATCTGATGCTGCATATGGCATTTTAATAACACCTATTTCACGTGGCTGCTGCTCAGCCAAGCCCCTCAGTGAGAAACGGAGAGCTGGGAGGGTGGAGGGTAGAATTTCTGATGGAGAGTTTGCTTGGGAAGCTGGATCATGATTCTGATTGGTTTGGTTTGGTTTTAATTTGGTTGTATTTCTTTTGAGAGGGGTGAGTCCTGTGCAAGTGAGGAACTGCTCCTTGTGGTTATTCAAACCCACACCCAAACTTTTTTAGGTATTGAAGACCCTTAAAGCTCCAATGAAATTTTCCAAAGGATCAAAGCACCAGAATTCAGATCTAAGACAGAGGATTTTTCCATCCTTGGAATGTCCAAGGCCAGGTTGGATGGGGCTTGAAGCACCTTGGGATAGTGGAAGGTGTCCCTGCCCATTTAAAATCCCTCCCAATCCAGCCCATTCCATGATTTTTACCTTTCCACAAGTACATTTATACTTTATTTCAGGACCTGATGTGGTGTCTCCCACCTGTGCTATTCAGCAGTAAATATGAAGCAGTTCTAAATTGCAGATATTGTGAATTTATCTGTGGGAAAAGTACTTTTTAGACTTTGAGGGAACTTGCTGAAATATTTTTAGCCCTCTGCATGATTTGGGAAGTTGTGCTTTCACTGAAGTGTCTAGAAAGAGTTTCCAGGCTTTACTATGAGTTCCAGAAGATAAGGAACAACCATGACTCAGGAAAACACATGAACTTTCTTTTGTAAGTGTAATCTTAGCACTGGGCTATTTTAAGAAATACATTTAAATTACATATATTTAATTAACCCTGTCTTTCATAAGGTGAAGAAGTTGGAATTGACAATAAAGCCCTGACCTCTACCCCTTTCCTCCCATTATTAACTTTTGAAGCCTGTGGTGGTTTTTGTTCCCGTGGCAATAACCTGACAGAGGGATCAATCAGCTCCCTGTCCTTTCCTTCCTGACAAAGTGGAAAATTTGGGGTTTATTTCGTGATAGATAAAATGAGTATTGAATCATCATCATTTTTATCATTCAAAACTCTTCTTTAAAAAGTTATCATTGCTGGATGGCACTGGTGGAGTTTCCATCCCTGGAGGGATTTAAAAGAGGTGTGGATGTGGCACTTGGGGCTGTGGGGCTGTGGTGGCCTTGGCAGTGCTGGGGTTGAACTGGGTCATCTCAGAGGACTTTTCCAATCTAAGAAATGCTGAGAAATGGAATTTTGGGATGCTCTACACTGACCTGGAGCAAAGGAGGCTCAGGGGGGACCTGGTGGCTCTGCACAAGTCCCTGACAGGAGGGGGCAGCCGGGGGAGGATTTGGGATCTGGGAACAGGGAACAGGGACAGGAGGAGAGGGAACGGCCTCAGGCTGGGCCAGGGCAGGCTCAGGGGGGATATTTGGAACAATTTCCTCATGGAAAGAGCTCTCCAGCCCCTGGGGCTGCCCAGGGCAGGGGTGGAGTCCCCATCCCTGGAGGGATTTAAAGCCCTGTGGAGGTGACACTTGGGGACACGAGGCAGAGGTGAGGTTGGATTTGGAGATCTCAGGCTTTTCCAGCCTCAAGGAATCCATGATTCCATGAACTAAAACCTCTCTGTTTTTTTACCACAAGTCAGTGTGGCTGAACCCAGCATTCCCATTTGCAGTGCAGGGTCATTCCCTTCCCTGAGAGATGGAGAAGAATCCCTGGCCACACTTCCAGTGGGAATCACTGTCTGGAACCTGAGGCTGGGGCTCGTTGGAAGCAGCAGCTCCCCAAGGATGCTTTAAAGGATAAACAGTGTTTCAAATGACTTTTTTTTTTTTTTCAAAGAACTGTACCCAAGCTAACATCAAACCAGAGAATTTCCTGCTGATCCTGAGCATTTCTGGGAATTCTCACTGAGTTTGCAGTGGAGCCCCCAGAATCTGTGATTATCACATTAGTGATGCCCCTATAAAATACATGTCTGAACCAGCCCTAAAGAAGACTTAAAGATTATTTTAATGCTTTTTGGCTTAAATTTCCAAGGGCTTTGCTGGGTTTGCATGAAGAATTCCAATAAATATGTATTGGCTGTATTAGCTGCATTAAACACAGGAATGTGAAGGGATTGTAATCCTTTGGTTTACAAGAAGGGAAAAGTATTACAGGCTTAGCTCTTCCATTGCCAGGGGCTCCAGTCTTTTCTCAAAGTTGATGGACATATTGAATGTAGAAAATCTCTATTTTTTGCCATTTTGAGGCATTTTCAGCAGATCCATTCAAAAATTCTGCCCTGCTGCAGAATTTTATATTTCTATTTTAATTTTTATTTTAGATATTTCCCTGAAGTTACTCACAATTAAAACAATACAATGAAGCAATTTCAATGTGGTCACAATGAAACCACTTGAGTAAAGTGTATTTACCCTGTGTGAGCTGCAGAGCTCCTCTGCAATGCAAATGAGTATTAAATATTGTTTTTCCTGTTCCATTTGGCCACATAGGTTCACTTTCCTTGGAAAGCAACAGATTTCCTGAATCAAAGTTTTTGTCCTCATTTCAAATGGAATTCCTTGCCCTTCCCAATCTTTCATTGGTGCCTTGCTTCTCTTGTGCTGTTATATTACCAAATAAAAATTGGCTTCCTTTCAGCTAAACAATATACTTCATGTTGATTAAAAGGAATTAAAGATTATAGGAGTAGAACAACAAATAATAATCCTAGAAATGTCTAAGAAACGAGTGTTGAGACATCACAGTTGTGTGCTTTGACAGTTATTTATAGAAAATTTGCTGTTTTCTAAGGAGTTTTCATTTTGAGGAAGAAATGAGCCGTAAAATTCTACTTTCAAATCCGTATGTGCATTTTAGAAATGACCTGGGAATGTTCTTCTTTTCCAGGGTTGTTCTGACATCTTTTCCTGGTTTTGGTTTGATGTTGGGTCAAAAGATTTCTGCTCTGGATTGAGTCAAAGAATCCCAGACTGGTTTGGGTTGGGAGGGACCTCAAAGCCCATCCCAATTCCACCCCTGCCATGGCAGGGACACCTCCCACTGTCCCAGGGTGCCCCAACCTGGCCTTGGACACTTCCAGGGGTTGGGGAGCCACAGCTTCTCTGAGCACTCTGTTCCAGGGCCTCCCCACCCTCCCAAGGAGGAATTTTTTGGGATTAATTCCGTGTCTTTGAAACTCTAATCCCTGCCTTTGGAGGCGATGCGTTGGAATTACTGAAGTGATAAATGTTTGCTTGGAATAATCTCTTTAGCTGCTCAAATGCCAAGAGAGCTAAATTAAGCTGAAAATTAGTCATTTATCTCCCAAAAAGCTTTAGAACCAAGTGCCATGGATTCACTTTTTAGGAGAGGGATCGAAGCCTCACTGGAGCAGGTCAGCCTGTGGATCTCATTGTTATTCAGCTTTCGGAGCCAAGGGGATATAAATATCCAGGAAGGAAAACAGAAGGTCAAGTGTAAACCTCTCACATCAAAGGAGGCCCTTCAGCATCTCCCAAGCTTCGCTCTGCTGCTCTCCAAGGAGAAAAACATTTTTTTTTTCCTTTCGTAATGCAAATAAACCAACGAAACCCAAAATCTGTGAGTTTAGTGGGGCTAGGAATAGTAAAAGGTGGGAGTTGGGAAATGTGTGGATGGAGTGTCAGGGATGCAGGGCTGGTGCAGCCCAGGGGCAGCAGCAGTGACTGCCACAGAGTCCTTGGCAGTTTTGCTGGGCAGGGTTTTTGAGCTGTCCTCTGCCACAGCTGGAAATGTGAGTGAGAACGTGCCGTGTTTAAATGTGTTTTTTTCCCTCTGCAGATAATATTTCCAAGGAAACTCAAAATGTTGTGACACTCAGTGAATTAGAACTGCAGCGGAAAGAGTTTATTTTCTAAATATAGTGCTGGTATTTAATTTATCATTCTCTCCTCTTCTTTGGGGCAAGAAAAGCTCCTTCTCCTCGAGTTTCTGAGCTGCTGAATCCGAGTGTGTGGGCAGCAGTGGAAGTCATTTGTAGATTTGCAGGTTGTACGTGAGTTTTCCAAGCTGTTCTCCTACCCTGCTCAAATCCTGTGGGATCTGAGGCCCTGGAGCAGGGCCCAGTTTGCCAGCAGCACCCAACTGGGAGGGGACTGGTAAATGTGGTAGCCCTGGACCTGCAGGAACCTGGAGAATCCCAATGGGAATGTGCTAAATCCTGCTCCTGGGGAGGACTCCTGCCTGCAGGGCTGTCACTGCACCTTAAGCCTGCTTTAGGACCAGGCTTGGGAAGGCTGGACTAACTTAGGGAGATTTGGCTTTAGCCCTGTGTCCTACATTAGGGCTTTAAACTTGTTTGTTTTTTTTTATTAACAAGAGCTCTTGCAGAAATGGTTTGGCATTTAAAGTTTGGTTGTGTGTATGCAGATATTCCTGAGGGCTCTTCCTGACTTTCTTGTCAATAGATTGATGCATTTCAGACAATTTGCACCTTTTGGCACAATTTTCTACTTTATGGAGGTATAACCTTCTAGGATGGTTAAAAGTAAGAGGTAACAAATCAACATTTTGGAAAGAGGCCTAAAATAGATGAAACTTCTCTGATTATCCAGAGAATATGAACCTGGGGAAGGTTGTGCAGTTACCTCAGGGTTTCATGAGAGGATTTCCACAGCTGTGAGGTCCCTGATACCAGATGAGATCTCCCAAACACAACATTTATGGCACAAATGTGTGGCTTTGAGCAGCAGGGAGTAACGAGGATTGTTGTGGTCAGCCTGGAAAAGGTTGTGTGGAAACCTCACAGCTCCTGCCAGGGTCTGCAGGGGACACAGGGAAGTCAGGGAGAGATTTTCCATCAGGAATTGTGGGGATAGGACAAGGAGTAATGGTTTGAGCTGAAAGAGGGGAAATGGAGGTGAGATATTGGGAAGAAATGGGGAGGCCCTAGCACAGGGTGCCCAGAGGAGCTGGGGCTGCCCCTGGATCCCTGGCAGTGTCCAAGGCCAGGCTGGATGGGACTTGGAGCACTCTGGGATAATGGGAGGTGTCCCTGATCACGGCAGGGAGTGCAACCAGGTAATCCTTAACACCCCCTGCAGCCCAAACCATTTTATGATTCTGTTTCCTTTAAATCTTCAAATCCCAAAGCTGACCAGAAAACCAATTTCAATATTGAAAGTTGCTGTTTGTATTTAGGTGCCATCGAAGGAGGAAAAATCCTGCTGCAATATTTCACAGAGCCATCAGAACTCATCAGTCCTGCCCTTGGCTGCCTGATCTGATGATCCCTGTTCTCCAAAGATGCAGAGATTTCCCTGTGTCTGGAGTCAGTGGCACAGTTTTTGGGGAAGGCAGGGAGGTCACTGACCTAAATATGTGTTTATCTGAGAACCACTCCATTAAAGGGGGGTTAATCTCTGTCTTAGCCCTCACAAGCAGCAGGTTTGGGGATCTCCAAGGTCACAGGAGCCAAGAAATTGGCACGGATTTTTCCTGCTTTATCACGGCACAGTTTTGGTTTATCACAGGTTTGGTTGTTTTTATACATTTTAATGTGAATTAGTGTGAAGGTGTGGAGCAGAGCTGAACTGATGTGGGGCTGATATCATCCTTTTCATTAGTTTTTCATTAATACTTGGGTGATTTTTTGGCTGTAACAATTCAAAACTCCTTAACACTCCAAAGCCCCAGCTACAGGAACATTTATCTTTACTCATGCTGCCAATAATTTCTCCACGCTGCGAGCGAGACTTTTCATTTTCTGCTGTTCTCACATCTGTAAGTGGCATCTCTAATGCACTAAAGTGGCTGCAAACATCCTCTCTGGGGTGTATTTTAGGTTTTTTTCCACTTGAACTCCCTTGCAGCTGTCTGCCAGCCTCTCTGCACTCCTCTGTTACCTGCCCATCCCCAGAGAGCCCCGAGGCTGCTGGCTGTGCCTGGGAGAAGAAGTGGTGATGGGGGAGTTAAAGAGGAGCCAGAGCAGTGCTGGGGTGTTTGCAAAGTTTGTTTTGCACAGTCCTACCCCCCAAAAATTGGGATATCAGCTGGGGACTCTCCTCCCCGTTCCTTCCCTGAGCTCTGTCACACAGGGCATGGCTGGAGGGTGGTGTTAGGACAGAATTTGTGAGGATGGAAATCAAATTAAAGAATAGGTTCAGCAAATTTTACTCCCTGTGAACAAAGGGTGAAAATCAAATTAAAAAACAGTTTCTGCTAATTTTACTCCCTGTGAAGAATGTTCCAGATATCAAGGATGACCAGAGGTTTATTTTGGAGGCACAAGAAGTATTTTTTGTTGGAGAGAACTGAGTGGAAAGAGCAGAGGGCTGGGCAAGGCAGAAACTCTGTCACGAGGTGTGGCTTTGGGGACAGAAGTTTTGTGCTGTCACCTCAAGGAGAAAAAGGAAAAATCACATTTTTAAGGGAAATTTTCTGTGAACTTGCAGGAGAAACCATGAGCTTGCTGTGCTCACACATAGCAGGAGGCCCAACCCTAATTTTTGCTACTCTAATAACTAGCTGACAATCCAGCTTGTGTTGTACTACTTAGCCTTGTTCTAATTAATTACTAATTGTTCAGTTCCTGCAGCTCAGAGCCTGAGGCTGTTGTCATTGACAGCTGGGATGCTCAGGTGGTGATTACTGGGTTTTCAGATAGGAAAAAAACAAAGTTTATTCATGTTCCAGGAATGAAATTTATCTTTTCATTCAGAAGGAAAAACCAGACAGAAGTTTGGGAAGAATTCTCTGTGTGTTTCTTGATGCTTCAACCTTTCTCTGCCTGAAGTGTACAGCACTGGGGCAATTTAATTATGGAAGGCAAATGAATTTTTCTGAGTTTGTCTCACAGCTGAAAATAGAAATATTTTTCTAAATAACAGTTTAAAGTTTCCAGTCTTCACTTAAGATACTCAGTGTAAGATGGGCAGGGGCATCATTACACACTTGGAATTTCTGCATGGAATCATGGAATGAAAGGACCTCAAAGCCCACCCAGAGCCACCCCTGCCATGGGCAGGGACACCTCCCACTGTCCCAGGGTGCTCCAAGCCTCATCCAGCCTGGCCTGGGACACTTTTTCCCTCAAAATACATTTTAAAAAGATGTTAAAATGCTGTAATTCAGTATTTATCGATTGGGTAGGCCTTGCTTGAGAACAGCAGCACAAAATCATTGCTCTCCCAGCTTTTTTAATTCCTAAGGAAATAGGTTTGGGTTATGATTTCTGACATAACCTCAAAATAGATGGCACCTTCCAAATGCTCAGGGCCTCTGTGTGATGTGGGGCTCTGGTTGTGTTTCATCACTCTGATCCTGCCTTTTGTGACAGCAGGATAATGGAAATGCCACCCCAATGTTTATTCTGAAGGGAAATTCCCTTTTTGCCCAGCCTGGCTTTGAAGAGGACTCTGTAGCTCTGCTGGGAGGAGCTGTGCAACACCACATTCCTCAGCTGGTGCTCCAGAAACTCTTGGAATCATAAAAATAATGGGATGTCTGTCCTACCTCTGTATCAAATAGAATCACAAAAGCATAGAGAGCTTTTAATAGGATTAAAAAAAAGGCAATTCTGCATTGGTTTAGGAGCTTCTGATCAATATTAATAACAATTCAATTTCCCAGCCAGAGCAGTGGTGTGCTGGGTGGTGAACTAAACAAAAAAATATAGCTGGAAGCCTTCAGTTTTGTTTTGAGCCATTTCCTGTACTAGAAGAAGAAAAAAGCATGAAACTGCAAGGATTATTTGTGAGAAATTTGCTGCTTTGCAAGGCCAGAGGCTTCGAGAGCACAGCCCTGGATCGGCAGAGACAAGGTTTGTGCAGGGAAAGGGCCAGACTTGGAGTGGAGAGGAGCTGGGAATTAACACCAAGAAACTCAGTGGGGCAAGAGGAATCACTGGAGAGTCATTTCTCCCAGTTTTTGTTTGTTTGGGTTTGTTAAAATCTCATTTTGATGGTCTTTGCCACATTTCCCAGACTCTGGTGCTGTGGTTTGGACATGGTGCCACTCTGGTTTATTGCATTTCTGGCTGGATTGGTTACAAAGAACAAGGGAGGTGGGTAATGGCTTTTTTTAGGGGTTGTGTGCTCTTTTTTGGGAAGTTTGATTTGTTTGGTTGGGTTTTTTTATCCCTCACATGAATCCTTCCTGTTTGATCAGGGCATCCTCAGGCTGAGGCATAATCCAGGTTTTTGTGGAATGTGCACAAAAACTGGGACAGGGAGCAGAGGAGCTGAGCATGGGAAATGCTCAGAGTTTGGATTTCACCTTAGAGAATGATAAATCCCAGGTTGGTTGGGTTGAAGGGATCTTAAAATCATCCATGGCAGGGACACCTCCCACTGTCCCAGGCTGATCCAGCCCCAGTGTCCAACCTGGCCTTGGACACTTCAGGGATCCAGGGGCAGCCACAGCATCTCTGGGAATCCCATCCCAGCCCCTCCCCACCCTCCCAGGGAACAATTCCTTCCCAAAATCCCATCCATCCCTGCCCTCTGGCAGTGGGAGACCATTCCCCAAGTGGAAACCTGGAAGTTGGCTGTGGTGGAACTGTGGGAAGAGCCCACACTTCCAGCTAGGATTTGAAGGGGTGACAGATCATTTTTTAGAGCTCCTCAGGAGCCTTTGCAATGTGAATGTTGTTGCTTCAAGGAAGGGATGTGAATCCATCAGTTCTTAGGGCTGTAAAAGTGGGATGTTGATGATGGATGGGAGGTGAGGACAGGACATCTCTGGTGGTGTAGCTGTCAGGGCTTTGTGCAGCTCTGTTATCAGTGCATCCACCAGGGATCCTCATCATTTTTAGTAGATTTTAGCCCAGCTCTGTCTTTGGTGTCAGAATCAATTCTCTGAACTGGTGTTCAGCTGTCATGTGATTTGCAGGTGATATTGGGCATCACTTTTAAATTTTCAGCTTGGTTTTTAAGCTTAATTGTGCCAGGAGTGGCACCACCTAAAACTTGAGAAATGCTTTATTGTTTGTTCTGAGCTGAATATAAAACTATTTTTAAGGCTCATTGTTTATATCATGCAGCTTGTGCTACAGACTGAGTGGAATGCAGGTGTTTGAAATGGAGATTCCAACATTCAAGTTGGAGAGTATGGCCACCATAATTAATTTTGAATGGAATGCAGGTGTTTTAAATGGAGATTCCAACATTTAAATGGAGCCTCCCTGCCCTGCCCCTCACTCCTTCCTTTTCCAGCTGATTTCTGGCTGCTTGGTCTCCCACCATCACACAGGCCTCAGGTAGGATTCATCTCCAAAATGATGACAATAATTTGGGTTTCTCCTTCAATATCTTTCCATTTCTCCAAATCCAGGACAAGCTTAAAGCTTGAGAAGCTTCAGACTTTGAAAGATTCTCCAGAGACTCAGCTCAGACTGACACTGTTTCATTGAGAGTTTTTTTGAATTTTCCCAGTCCAAGACTGATCTGAGCTGAAATGATGGAAAATTCAGTGCAGTCCTCCAGAGGAGTGGTGAATGCCCTCAAAATCTGAATTACAGGTGGGGGTGCCAGTTCTTGCTGCATTTATTCTGCCCCTGCTGCTGCAGAAACCTTGTTATTAAAATCATTTTTCTCTCCAGTGGCTTTTCCAGCATGTGTCAGCATTCTCCTCTCGGGGTTAAGTTTGTTGGTGATGTTGTTCCTCTTTTATGATACGAATTCTTTTCCAGACTTGAGCAAAGAAAAATCTCCCCCCTGCCAGGAAACCCTAATCCTGTGTTATGCATGAAAAGCTGCAGATGGTTTATTCAGGGGGGATTTGATTTTCTCACTGCAGACCCAGGGCTCGTGTTCATGCTTTCAGCACTGTCTGTGGAGCTGGGATGGGGGGAATTCCAGGGATGCAGGCACTCAGCATTCCTGCAGTTTCTGTGGCAGGTTGCAGTGCCTGCATCCCTGGGATGTGATGCAGCCTCCCAGGGCTGCCTGCACAACCACGCTGCAGGCTTGGCTTTTCCTTTCCTAATAACTCCCAGGCTGGCTGGTTTAATTTTAATAATAAATGCAGTTTCTATTTATGCCCTGAGACTCCAGGCTGTAAAGAACCTGCCTATCCCTAGAAACCCGCATGGGTAATGATCTTTTGGGGAGATAAATGCCTTATTAGCATGCCCAGGACTTAATAATGGATGAGAAAATCAGATGCATTTCATGTCCCAGAGCCAGATTTAGAATTAAAGCTGGTGCTGTTGATGCCATAAGTTTAGTTCTGGGGAGTAAATATATATCTGCTAACTTTGGGAATGTCAGAGGAGAAGAGGAATAGCAAGCACTGGTGGCAGATGCTAAATCTGTACCACGGGCCAGGCTGTTGCTTCATTCCTGGTGCTGCAGGAGCAGGGAGCTGCTGTCTGTGCCCAGAACAGCCATTCCAAATAAATAATTGGAATATCAGCCTTTCCATGAATGGCTCAGCCAGCAGCTCATGGAAAAACAGATGTTCCCTCGAATCCCTGCTCACATGTCCACATGCTGTCGTTGGGATACAACCCCAGGCAGGGAACAGGTGTTCCCTGGAATTATCTGGGGCCTGAGTTCAACATCTGGCAGCCTTTGCTTCATTAGGTTTGTAATTGTTTTGTACTCGTTTAATTTCCCTGCTGGTCAATGGGAAGGGCTTGGAAAAGCCAGGTTTGCACTGGGAGCACGTGGCTGCCGTGTCAGGAACTTTTTGCTGGGAGTGCTGCTGCTCTCAGGAGAATCTGTGGAGGGTAAACACTCTGGAGTGGCTTTTGTTCACTGGAGTTTTAGGGCTGCTTTGTAAAGAATCAGAGAGTTATACATGTATAAAAATACACATAAATAAATTCACGGTTCCTAAGTGGAAGCTGCAGGGGGAAAAGGGCTACAAAGACTATGGATTTTTTCCTGGTGTAAATTTCCTGCTGTGCTGGTTTGAAGCTGATGCTTCCAGAGAGCCCCTGGGATGTAGAGAGTGAGAGAGGTCCTGTGCTCACCTCACATGATCAGTGGCTTGGTCTGAACATCAAGAACTCCTGTTGCTTCTGATGCCTTAAGATTTTAGCTTTTATATTTTTCATGTTGTGTAATTCTGCAATGCCTTGGTGTGTAACTCTGAACTCCATACAGAGCTACAGCTCCCCTTTTTGGGCAGACACAACAATTCCTTTCTAGGGCTGGGAATTAAGGACACTTCACTGTCTCAGGCCCCAAGAAACAAAAGTGAGTTGGGGTTGAGCAGACTTGGGGTAAATGACTTCACTACCTGAAGCTCTAATTGGAATGTTAACCCCCAATATGCAAATGGACCAAACTTTAAAAAGTGTGAAAACCTGTGACCTGTTGTCCTTTTTGGGGTGTAGCCCCTGGGTGGGCTTGGTCTGTCCTGAATGTACCTGAAGGCCCTTCAATAAATAGAATTATTCCCTTAATTTTGTCGGACCTCTGTTTTAGGTAGCCCATTAAGGCATCAGTTCAAGCTTTAAAAATAATCCCCAAAGTGACTTTTATCGTGTTTGGGAAGATTCTGGTTCCTGTTTTTGTCGGTGTGTGGGTGCAGCTGGCTCAGTGGGAGGGAGCTGTATCCAAACTCCTCCAGAGAGGGGCTTTTCCTGGGATGCCCTGGGGGAATGTTTGGTGCCAGCCACTGTGCCTGGCTGCCAGCTCGGGCTGTGGAGGCTCCACATTGGCCAGGTCGGGGCAGGAGCTGGGAGGAAGATTGAGCTTGGTTGTGGAAAATACTCTGAGCTTAAACAAAGGGGAGAACCTGGGGTGGAGGCCTTAAGGAATAAGGCCTCTTAAGGCATTATTTCAGCTGGAAGAGCAGATCCTGTCTGTCTGTGTGACATCAACAAGATGTCATCTGACAGAGCTGCACCAGCTCTGCCAAGGAGGCTGTGGAAGGACAGTCCCTGGAAGCAGAGAGGTGGCCCTGCTGTCCAGGGGTGGGTGGCCCTGCTGTCCAGGGGTGGGTGGCCCTGCTGTCCAGGGGTGGCCCTGCTGTCCAGGGGTGGCCCTGCTGTCCCAGCCTCCAGACCCCAGGGGAGGGTCCTGCCCTCTTTCCCTGCTGCTGCTGCTCTGCATTCTCTGCCCATCCCTCTGCAGCACACAAAGTGCTCAGTTTTGCTGTCTCAGCCACGGTTGGGCTGTGCCTGTGGGTTTGATCATTCAACTGGTTCAGATTTCAGGAAAAAGTGAGTTTCCCTTGCTCCTCCCCCTCGTTTGCAGGGTGATGTACGGGTGTGTTGGCGTAGTGGGAACAAGCTGGGCGTAGGAGACAAAAGGAGTGGGAATGTGCAAAGGCTCCTGCTAGCAAACCCTCTGTGCTCCAGAGCAGCTGATCCAGCCCTGCTGGGAGCAGGAGGATCCACAGAAACATGGAACAGTTTGGGTTGGAAGGGACTTTTAAAGGTCACCTAATCCAGCCCTCCACAGTGAGCAGGGATGTGGACTCAGAACCATTAAAATTGGAAAGATCATCAGGTTACCTTCTCTGATCCCACCCAACCTGGCCTTGGACACTTCAGGTCCTGTGCCAGGGCCTCCCCACCTCATCATAAAAAGATTTTTCCTTTCAGTCTGGGCAGCTCCATGCCCAGGGAACCTGCTGGAGGAGAGGAGAGGAATGAGACACCTTCAGCCAGTGGAGCCACCACTGCTTCTCCAGTTGCACAGCTAAAAATCCGTATTGCTGTGCTTGGGAGGCAGCTGAAGGCTTGAAAGTGGGACCTTCTTCTGCTCAAGGTGCACATCAGACATGTTAAAGCCCATGGAGGACACGAAGCAGGGAGGAGGAGATGGGGATGGCTGGGTTCCCTGAAGCAGCAGACCTCAGCAGCTCTGTGGTGGGGCTGCAACTCCTGACCCATCCCACCAGTGAGCTGACCAGCCAAGGAGAGCCTTTGCTATTGCCTTTCCCATTGTCAGTCTCCATTTCCATCTTCATCACTGGAAAGATCCTTCTATCTTTAAATTTGGCCAAGCAATGGATTTGACTGTGAAAAATGTGCCAAAGGCTCTGCTGCTTAACTTTCCTTCCCAGGTACCATCCCTGAAGGGTGTTCCTGGTGCTGTTTCCTGCCTGGAGGGGCGGTGGGGTTCTGGGTCTGCAAGGACCTGGTGTGGAGGAGCTCGGGTCATGGTGGAGTTGGAGAATCAGGAGGGTCAGCAGTGAGCTGGTGCCTCTGCTGGCACCAAAAGCAGTGCCACAGCTCCCCTGAAATCCATCATTCAGTGGATTTAATTCCTTTCATTGTCTGCATTTGGATTCTGCAGTGCAAAGCTGTGCTGGACTCTAGATACACCTGCAAGGTTTCCAACCTGCTGTGCTGAAAGCTTGAAGCCACAGCCCTGCTGCCTTCCTTCCTTCCTGTCTTGCACCTCCTGACGTGTTTGAGTGAATTCTCACACATCCACTTGGGTGTTCTCCTTTTCTGGGTCCGGACACTCAGTCAGGGCTCACACTTCTGCTTTTGCTTTTTCCCTTCCTCCCCTCCTCTCCTCCAAAATGAAGCTGCTGCTGAAACACAAGCGTTGAATGTGGCCATGATGCAGCATAAAACTCTTCTGTGAGTATTTCCCCTTGGCTGTAATTAGTTTTTGTGTTCAAGAAGCAATTTGAAACTCTCATCCAGAGCCATTACAAGGGAGCATCTGTGTGAGGACACGTTTTCTGCAGCTGAGGAGCAGAAGGGCCGCTGGGACCGAACCAAAGGCAACTTCTCAAGTTAATTGTAAGATTTTATTGGTGTTTCACTCCACTGCTCAAGGGTTTCTCGTGCAAATCAATGGCAGACTGCCTAATTTATGTGTGAGCCCTGCTTGCAAAGCAGCCCAGATTGATTTGCTGACAGTGCACAGGGAAAGGTGACCCTAATTTGGGATTTCAGTCACAGGCCTGTGGGGACAGGGGGGTGCTGGAAACTTGGGAAAATGGAAATGCAGATTTTTGCTTTGCCTTGGAAGGTTCCCCGTTGAGTAAAATGTCAATAATTTGGGGTATGGGTAGCTGTTCAGTATTACAAAATCTATTAATGAGATGTTAAAACCAATCAAAGTGGTTTTTATCTGAAATGTTTGTTCTTCTAAGACTTTCTAAGCAAATCCTGGAACTTTGTTGCTGGCCATTGTTGAATTACTTGATTAGTGCCCTGATGAGTCTGATGAGTCTCTATTCCTTCTCCATGTTTCTGTGTTAGTGACCTCAGTCCTTTGCTGAGCTTGCAGGTGAAATAGTAAATAATTCAAAATAGAGCCTTGCTGCAGAGACCTTTCTTAACTAAAGTGAGCCCAAACTGGATGGGCAGTGAATATACAGCAAGAGACACGTCTGGATGTGGAACAGGAGCGAGAAATGGCTGTGGCACAGACCTGACAGTAGACAACAAGTACCTAGAAAGTAATCCAATGGCTTTTGCTTCATTTTCCACATAAAAACCCTCAGTGCCTTCATCTCAGCTCAGTCTCTCACAGCTTGATCCTCCCCCTGGGCACTGGGCTGTGTGAGATGCCCTGGGGACGGTGACAGCAGAGGGGTGTGGAGGTGGCAGCCGGGCAGGCGTGGGTGTCACAGCCACGGAGTCACAGCCACTTCCTTTGCCGGTGGGGACAGTGACAGTGACAGTAGCCAGAGCCTGGGCCATCCTGCTGTGCCACCACTGCCATCCTGCTGTGCCACCACTGCCATCCTGCCGTGCCACCGCTGTCCTGCTGACTCAGCACTGCCATCCTGCCATCCTGCTGACTCAGCACTGCCATCCTGCTGACTCAGCACTGCCATCCTGCCATCCTGCTGACTCAGCACTGCCATCCTGCTGACTCAGCACTGCCATCCTGCCGTGCCACCGCTGTCCCTGTCACCGGCCGCGGGCAGCGGCTCCGTGGATCCGCCTCCTTTCCTGCTGGAGCTCATTCCCTCGCTGTAATTCCGCCTGTGCTGAGCCTCTGTCTCCAGACTTAAAAGCACCTTTTAGGCTTTTGCCTCTGATGGAGAATTCCCAGTGATCTGGGGTAGGGATTGGCAGAGCGAGCTGGGGTTACCAGCGAGAGCCTGGGCGATTTATGAGCCTCCTGTGCCCAAAATGAGCCCAGGCCTTTGCTCCCACACTCCCTTTGAACAGATCAGCTCCTCTTTGTAGGCTCCAAAAGCTGGGCTTAGTCAGATGTTCCTCAAATGCTGCTGGGGAAGGGGGGCCAGGGCGGGCTGGCTCCTCACTCATGATAAGCTTTTCTATATTTAAAACTGCGTGGCTGGCTGCTGATAGCGCTAATGAAGCGTTCTGTTAACTCCTTCACACATCAGCAGCACGGACAGGAGGTGTCACTGGCTCCCCCCAAGTCGTTTTGCTAATTGAGAGCGAGTTTTTAATTGCATGTGCTCAGCCCTGCGCTGCAGGACCGCTGCTGCCACAACCCTGAATGTCAGCGGTGAGGAAATGGTGAAACAGCCTGAAAAAAAGGGAATTAGTCCAAGCCCTGCTGCAGGGGAAAGGTAAAAAAAAAAAACCCACAAGCTGAAAAGAGTCAGTTCCTCCTGCAAAATGTCATACACCAGAGATTCACCTCAGGGGATTGATTACACGAACCTGCGGAAATACAGGGATTTAAATCCTGCAGGCAGCTAATTCAGCTCTTCCTGGAGCTCCAGAAGCATCCTTCAGCTCCAGGAATACTTCTGCAGCAGGGTCTGTGCTCTGCATGGAGGCAGCTGGCTGGGGATGGCACCTGTGCATGGAGTCCCCTGATGGGAGCTGTGTGTGACAGCAGCGTGGGCAGGGGCCGAGGTGAGCTTGGAGGGGACCCTGGAACGGGAGCAGGACGAGGGACAGTGGCATCCAGCTCCAGGATTGCTGTCCTGCTTCCCAGTGTGTGGCTGTGCTCTGGCCAGAGCTGTGCTGCAGTGGGATTTGGGCTCAGACCTGGCATTCCAGGGCAGGGTTGTCACTGCAGCGAGGAGCTGTCCCCGCAGAGCTGCAGCTGCTGGCACAGCTGGGCACTGCAGTGAGCACACAAAGTCAATTCTCTCTGGGACTGAAAAGGGAAGAACTGGCTTCTCGTGAATTTTGTGGTTCCTGAAAGACTTCTGGCTGTGTGGAGCTGGTGTTGTTGTGCTGCTTTGCAGCTGCTCCTTCACGAGGTGGCTGAGCCTGGCTGGGTTTCATGTCCCTGGGGGGAATGTTCCTGCTGAGGCCTCGCTGTCAGCGCTGCAGGTGGGTGAAGGAAAGGGTGGAAAAGTGGTGGATTCGCTCTCCTCATCAGCAAAGGAGGATGGAAAGGCTCCTGCCCAGGCAGGAAAGGATGGAAAAGTGGTGGATTTGCTCTCCTCATCAGCAAAGGAGGATGGAAAGGCTCCTGCCCAGGCAGGAAAGGATGGAAAAGTGGTGGATTTGCTCTCCTCATCAGCAAAGGAGGATGGAAAAGCTCCTGCCCTGCCTGGGATGAGCAGGGAACGGGCGAGCAAAGCTGCCAGAGCCACGCGGTAACAGCGATGGGACTCAGGCTGAGGCAAGGGAGGGACAGTTTGGCTCTCAGATGGAGTTGGGTGTTACCAAACTGGGGTGGCCTCTGAGGAATTCTGATGTGGGACCAGGCTGGAGCCGTGCCTGGCTCGGGGAGGCTGCAGGAGATGTGGTGTGAGGGGGCAGGGACCAGCCCATGACAGGGATGCTGAAGGACTGGAGATTTGCATGAGTAGTTCAGACTAAAATGCCAGGGACAGGACAGGTCCAGCCTGTGGTGAGGGATTGGCCTTGAGAACTTGGCAAGGACCTTTTTCCAAATGAGCATTTGACAGCTCTGTTGGTTTTATTTAGAATTAATCCTCTTGCACTTGTGTAAGCACCTAAATAAAACATGACTCATTTAATTAATTACACTGAAATCATGGGACTTTACATTTCACTTTAGGTAGGAGTTATTTTATCTCCTTCCTTAATGATTAAAACCTCAGTTCATGACACAACACAAATGAATCTTTAAAAAAGATATGATTAGGGGACTTTAAATTAACCTACTTATTTGTGTTTGGGGTTGCTTTTTATAACAGAAGGAAATTTGTTGAGAATTTGGGGAATATTTAAACAATGTTCTATATGTAGGGTAAGAAATAGTGAAATAGTCCTCACTGTGTTGACTTTGGAACTGTGTGATCACTTCAGAAATGCCCCTGATGAGTTTTGCAGGATATTCCCTGCAAAAGCTGGTCAGAAAAGTGCCCAAAATGGCTAAAGAGTTCTTGAAAAAGTGTCTGAGGGTAAATGCACATCTGAGAGAGAAAACATTACTCATCCTGACCTCTTTGGGTGCAGCATGGAAAGGGAGCTTTGAATTTGAAAACATTTTTCATCTCTCTGTCTGAAGTAGTTCCTTCCATTTTTTTGGGTGCTCTTTTCCTAATGTGGCCACCTTGTGCTGGACACTGGGGAGGTCACACCTGGAGTCCTGGGGGGGCACAGCTGGACACACCTGGAATCCTGGGGTCACCTTTGGGCCCCTTATGGTAAAGATCTGGAGGGGCTGGAGTGTGTCCAGGGAAAGAAAATGGAGATGGGAAGGGGCTGGAGAATTCCTGAGGGAGCTGGAAAAGGGCTGGAGAATTCCTGAGGGAGCTGGGAAGGGGCTGGAGAATCCTGAGGGAGCTGGGAAGGGGCTGAGCCTGGAGCAAAGGAGGCTCAGGGGGGACCTGGTGGCTCTGCACAAGTCCCTGACAGGAGGGGGCAGCCGGGGGGATTTGGGATCTGGGAACAGGGACAGGAGGAGAGGGAACGGCCTCAGGCTGGGCCAGGAGAGGTTTAGTTTGAATATCAGAGAAAATTTCCTCATGGAAAGGGCTCTCCTGCCCTGACCCAGCTGCAGGGGTGGAGTCCCCATCCCTGGAGGGATTTAAAGCCCTCTGGAGGTGACATTGGGGACACAGGGCAGGGGTGGCAGTGCTGGGGAAGGGTTGGACTCTGTCTCATTGAGCTTTAACAGCCTAAAGGTTTCCCTGATTCTGTGATGGAATTTTTCATCTCTCAGCTGCCTGTTCCAAGCCTGACCCGTGCAGTTTTAGATATGACATCCCAGTATCTGCACAGCCCTTGCATTGCTTCATTCAGAGCCACTCAGGCATGGAAAAGAAATCTCTCCTTTTTTTCCCCTTCATTTCCAGAACCGTGGGGTTGCAGATAAGCCACACATCCAATACACGAGCAGGCAATGTGTACTTTCCCCAAATTAAGGCTGCAGAGTTCATTATGTTCCTGGTTTTAAAAACATCTAAGCCAATTTTTTTCTTTTAATTCAGTTTATCCCAGAATATATACAGTTTATCCCAGATTATATCACAGTTTATCCCAGAATATTGACACAAGTGCTTTGTTTGGTGAGCAGTGGTGGCAAAACCCACAAGGAAATAGAAGAAAAGGGATCCCTGTCAGTGCTGCTGCCTCCTGGTGATCATGGAATAATTGGGGTTGGAAGGGACCTTTGAAGGTCCAGCCCATCCAGTCCTGGGTAAAATCCCATTGATTGAAAAATTCCCTTCTCAAGTGGGAAATGTCACTGTGTAAGGGTGGAATGTCACCCTTGGTGTCACCACTGTCAGTTAATCCTGGCTGGAGCAGCCCTGTTAATGCAGTGCTTAATCTGCTGGTGACAAGCTGTGATTTATATTCCCAGGAGATCCCAGGCTTGCTAATTGAAATGGATTGGAACTCGTGTTCTCCATCAGAGGCTGGGTTTGGAGGCTCAGGATGGTGGGAAAGGCACACAGAAATAGCTGAACTGGGTAGAATTTAAAAATTAGTATTACAAAAGTGGTTATTTTTCTCTGTGTTCAGGTATTTCTCTTTAAACATAATTTTTTTTGGAACAAATAATGGATTTGCCACATCTTGTGACTTCCTCTTCCATGGAAATCAAAGCAAATATAATAATTTGTCCACCTGAATTAGACACAAAGTGACTAAATAAGTAAGACAGTCTATCAAGCTTGATTATTCCAAATGGAAATTGATTTTATTCAGTTAATTGGTGCTTTGCCTCGCTCAGTCTCTTACGTGCAAATGATTATTCTGATTTGTAATTTTTTAATCTAATTATTGCCATCTCTTTGAAATGATCTTTACTGAGGGTATTTGTATAGAATACATGAGGAATTTTTACAGTCAGATATAATTTTATGGGCAGTTATATTAAATTATAGATTATTTAAAAATTAGATATTTATCCCTTAAATTCTCTTGTTACTTTGGAAACAAAGCTTGCCCGGTTTTTATTTGTGCAATAACCCCAACAGTGAGTGTGCTGTAAACAATCCCATTCAAAAATTATGGGGTTCATGGTGAAATTTAATGCTCATCACAGAGCATTTTTTAATTTATCACATGGCTGCATTTTGAGGAATGTTTCCCAAGGGGAGAGGTCCCTTCTTGAGTTTCTTGCTGGGCTGCCCTGAACACAAACATCTCCACAAATATCTCAACTCCATTTCTTTCTTATTGTTTTTTTCCTCTGGATTTTAGGGTATCCTGAGTGTCCAGGAAGGATTACAAGGGTTCAAAAACAAGAAGATGAAAACTCGATCTGTTTGGCTTTTTAAAAGCTGCTGAGTGTTAAAACAGCTGAAAATGTGGGACTTGATCAAACTTCTGGAAATGGGATTTGGGGTTTAATGCCTAATTGCAAGGAACAGATGATCATGGAATGGTTACCCTGAGGAGGAGGAATTCTGCAGAGCTGCTTCCAGCTGATAGCCCAGGGAGGGTGGAGTGTCCCTGGGGTGTCCCAGGAATCTGAGATCCTGCTGCTCCTCAGACTTTGGTGCCCAAGGTGGGATGGGGATGGAAGGGCTGGGTGTGGTCAGAGGGGGCTGTGGCCCTTCCTGGAGCTGTTTGTTCATTTTCCTTGGAAAAATGAGGCATGAAGGGTTCAACTCAGGCTGGATGGGCCTGGAGCAGCCCGGGATAGCAGGAGGTGTCCCTGCCCTGGCAGGGGTGGGATGGGCTTTAAGGTCCCTTCCAACCCCCATCCCTTCTGGGACTCCCTGATTCCACCTTGCTGCAAGTTCCCGATTCCCCCCTGCTCCTTAGGAAAAGGGAGGAGCACTTCTCTTCCCAGCCGTTTTGGAAACACAACCCGAATTCAAGGGAACAGTTTCCTCGGGAATGCTGCAGCATTGATTGCTTACCCTGATGACATAATGGGGCAATAAAGCCCCAAGCACCAACGAGGTCATGGGAAAGCAATTCCAGTTAAACTGTAACCTGGCACTGCCTGCCATGGGTCAGCACACCAGGCCCTGGCTCTCCTGGAGCCAGAGCTTAAGGAAAAAGCCGAGAGCTGCAATCAGCCCCGACTGGAGCAGCTCCTGGTGCCTGGGATCGCAGCCAGGGAGGAGCGGCCGTGCCGGCTCACCTGCCCCAGGTAGGGGAGCCCCAGGCAGCTGGGACACGGGCACTGGGGATTCCTGCCATGGAATCCCAGCGTGGTCTGGGCTGGCAGGGACCTTGGAGCCCAACCCTGCCACGGGCAGGGACACCTCCCACTGTCCCAGATTGCTCCAAAGCCCATCCAGCCTGGCCTTGGGCACTTCCAGGGATGGAGCAGCCCCAGCTTCTCTGGGAATCTTTACAGGGACCAGCAGTGTGCTGAGGTTTATGGGTGGAAAGAGGAAGAGCAAAAGAAGAGGCAAAGCGAAGAGAGAGGGTACTGTGTCCTCCCATTCCCTTTTTGGTGTTTTTGTTGGTTTTTTAAATTAAACTGTCAAATTTTTGGGGTGGGCAGTTGCCCTTGGTGTGGCCAATGGCTTTGTCAGCCTACAGTGACAAGGCTTTTGTGTCTCTCATTTTTTAATTCTGTTTTCTGAATTGATGGTGCTTATCCTTGCAAATCTGACTTTTATAGCACTGAGAGTCTGGGGCAGGACCTGAGCTCTGGGATTCGAAAGCCTGGGGGGAAAACCCAAATCCCAGCAGTGTCTCCACTCTCCTCTGTGTTTCTTTGATGGTTTTTTTTCCTGCTTTAGGAGGATGCAAGGAATGGGTATGAGTTTAACCTGCTCTGAAGCAGCTGGTGCCTCCTTGGAAAAAGGAAAAGGACTCCAGATCTGTGGCAGGGCCACGTGACACCACGGAGGTTCTGTGGCCTATTTTCTCAAAGCCCAGGTTTTACTCCTGAGCTGTCAGGTCAGATGAGGATTCACTTCTGCGGCCAAAATAGAAATTAGCCATGTGTGGTAATCCATTAATCCCTGGAAATAATGCTATTTATTCACGTTTTGGGGAGCTGGGCTGTCCTGCTGACACCTCCTTGGGCTGTGTGAGGAGCGGCCGGGGTGATCTCGGGAGGAGCTGTCCAGAGGTGGCACAGCTGCCCCAGTTCCTGAGCTGATCCCTGGGGAATTGCCTTTACAGTCCAGGTGCTTTGCCTCCTTGGACAGAGGAGCTGTGGCTGCCCCTGGATCCCAGGGATCCAAGGTCAAGTTGGACAGGGTTTGGAGCAGCTTGAGATAGTGGAAGGTGTCTGAGAGTAGTAACAAAGTATAAAAATAATCAGTCCACGGGGTTAAACCTGAAGTGCCTGAGTCATTCAGAGCAGAATCATGGAATCATTGTTGGAAAAAACTTCCAAAGACCATTAAGTCCAAGCTGTGCCCAATCCCCACCTTGTCCCCAGCCCTGAGCTCTGAGTGCCACATTTGGGCCTTCCTTGGACACCTCCAGGGATGGGGACTCCAAACCTCCCTGGGCAGCCCCTCCAATGCCTGAAAATGAAGAAATTCCTCCTGAAGCCCAACCTGGGCCTCCCCTGGCACAGTCCTGTTGTCCCTTTGTGATTTCCCTGGGAGCAGAGGCCGACCTGTGCCTATCCAGGGAATAAAGGCTGGATGCAGTGGGATCAATAAACAGACTGTGTCCCTGTCAGGCTTTAAAGGCAGTTCCTTTTTCTCTTCTGAGAGGGCCAGCAGTTGCCCTACAGCAGAGCTGTGCAATAATAACAGTTTGTCTCTCCCTGGATCTTTCCCTTTCCACTTTTGTCAGCAGGAGGATTCTTTCCCAGCACGTGGTTGCCCTTCCTTGTTCAGCCCTGCTCTTCTCCCTGCTCTTCTCCCAGGAGAGCTGTTAGTATTTTTTATTTCTTGTTTTACCAGGCTGTATCATGACATTGTGCCTTTGTGAGTAAGGAAAATGTGGGAAATGCAGCTGTGCCTGCAGCAGTGGGGTGTTTTTGGTTCACAAAATAATATTGATGCAGGTCTGTATGTGAAGGCCATAAATACAAATATAGAGTAGAGTTCATGGTGGTTTTGTGGGATTGCAGCTTGGGCTCCTCCCTGCCCACCCCAGTGGGAAGAGAAAGGACAGGACAAGAGGGAACAGCCTCAAATTGTGCCAAGAAAGGTTTAGATTGGGAAATAGGGAGAATTTCTTTGTCCAGCCCTGGCACAGCTGCCCAGGCAGTGCTGGAGTCCCCATCCCTGGAGGGATTTTAAATCCCTGTGGAGGTGGCACTTGGGGACACGGGGCAGTGGTGGCTTTGGCAGTGCTGGGGAATTCTTGGATTTGGTTTTTTTAAAGGTCTTTTCCAACCTTAATTCCATGATTCTCTACTTGGTCCTAGGTAGTGCCTGGTCCTGCTGAGCCCAGGCCTTTGCAGCCACCTCTGCTGCAGCTCCTGGATTTTTTGGAGTTTCCCTCCACCCCTCTTTAGGAGGTGGAAATGCAAAGGGCTTTGGCCAAGAATGAGATCTCAGAATTTGCATGATCTTTGTGGCTGTGTTTATTCCTGATAAATGGTGGGACATCCCAGCGAGTTCCAGCCACACTCTGCCACATCCCAGGGAACCCATTCCAGGTCTGGCAGGGAATTGGCACCTGGAAGGGCCTCCTGACAGGGATTTGGAGAGAAGCTGATGTTCCTTTCGCTTTCTGGTCTCCTGGAAACCTTCCAGCAACTTCCATTATTCTGTGGGGGTGTTTTTTTTAAGGAGCTGGATGTATTTTAAGGATGAGAGAGCAAACTCAGCTCTGCCTTGGAAAATCAGCCACTGCCAGGCTTGATTACCTGAAATTCCAGTGGATTTCAGCTGCCTTTGCTGAGGGTGGAAAGCATCCCAGCATTCAGCACCTCTCCCCTTTAATTCCACTTTTATCCAAATCTTCCTCTCCTTCCCCTTCAGTTTCCATCACCTGCTGCTGTCTGTCCCGAGCTCTATAATTATAAATAAAATATAATTATAAATTGTTAATTTGGGACATTTATATAACGCTAAAAAGGATGCAGGCACAGTTTGTAGTTAAAAACAATTAATTATCTAATCCCAAGAATGGGATTGGGAAAGAATGGGATTGTGAAATCCCAAGAATGGGATTAGATAGTAAGACATTTAGTCTGCTTAAATTATAAATAGAAGAAATTGAAGGAGTAAATTAGTAGGAAGCTGGACTGGGGGGAAAAAAATTAGGAAAATGAAGTTTGATGCTAAGAATACTTTTAGTTATTCTTTTTTTCACTTATTATATTGGAGAAAAAAATAATTGAGCTTCCCAACTGTGTTTCCAAGGAATATCCAGGTGTGTGCTGAGTTTGAATTTCCTCCTGGGTGTAGGACAAGGCTTTGGAGGGGCTGGGAATAACTGGGAATATTTCACTTGTGAGTAACAGCTGTGAGAGCAGCGAAAAGGTGGCGTGAAAGTTGTTGTGTTACGGGAGATTTTTCTATATTTGAGTTTATCCAGGGATTATTTCTGGTGGATTATCCCACTTTATGTGGAAAGGCAGGATTTTCTAATGGTTATTCTAATGGCAGCCAATTCCTGTTTTTTTTAGGCAGGAGTGTGTAATTCCCTGTGGAAATTGTACTGTTAAATGAAATGTATTACCCTGAAAAGGGGAGCTCAGCTCTGCTGCATTTCCAGGGATAGAATTTTAGCAGTGGCTGCAGAGCCACCATCTGGATAAATCCTGCCAGCAGGGCAAGGCACAAAGTAAAGGTTGTGTGGAAATATTCCTAAATGGAGCAGGACTGGCTAATGGCTGAGATGGCAGCCTCTCCTAATTAATCTGTTCATTAGGGACTGGATAAATAAACAGCCAATTAAGAACAACAGCCATTTTCCACCTCAGTTCAGAGGGACTGGAGTATTTCTAGACCAGTTTATTTATCTTCATCTATGAATTTCCCTGAATTAAGTTCTCATCACACTTTTCCTCAAATTTTCTTCGCACTGGAAATGATTTTCTGGTCTCAGCAGCCCTGAAATTCTGTGGTTGGAAAGCAGGCTGAGCTGTGGCACACATTCCCCCAGGGAATTCACCCATGGAGCACCTGATCCATGGTAAAGGACTCAGGTGGGATAAGGGAGCTCTGAAAAGTTCAAACTTTCTGGTGTTACTGGGCTGCTGGGTGGGGAAAACTTTTCCTCTTTGTTGTGATTCTCTGGGAATGACTCCCAGGATTGTTTCCTCAGTGTCCTCAGCTGCCTTTTTTTTATGGATGGGGCATTTCTGCCCTGATTCCTGATGTTGTCTTTGAGCCAAGGCTGAGTGCTGCCATTCTGTTGTTGGATTTAAATCATCCTTAATGAACTTTTGGTGTGCACAAGTGATATTTTCTTTTTCTTTCTCCATCAGAACTGAACATTCAGTGCCAAGGCAATAGGAGAGTATAAAACAAGGCCTAAATAAATTTAAATCTCAAGCAAACATTGCCTTTTCTTTTCACTTCCTTCTGCCAGGAGATAAAAACCCCATAATATTGATTTGACCTGAAAATTTATCTTCTGCTCTGCTTTCTTCCAGGTCCAGGATGGAACATTCCTGCTCACTGCTGCTGCTGCTCTGTGTTAGCTTCATTTTTGCACGAGCTCTGCCACCCAATGGAACTGACCTGCCCAAAACAACCACAACAACCAGTAAGGATGTGACTTGTGGGGCAGGGTGGGCACAGCCTGCAGGGAGCTCTCCCTGGTGGCTCAGTCCAGGGTGATTTTGCTGGACTTTGGCCTCACTAACACAGTTCTGATGATGCCAGCTGCCCTCTGGGTTTGGTCTCTGTGTGAGGAAGGTTGGGGTTTCACTTTCTCTTTGCCATGGATGGGAAAAGAGAGGGAGAGCTGGAGGAGCACAGGGAATCTGCTGCCTGTGCTGCGAGGTCTGCACGCCCCAGGAGCTGTCCCTGGGGATCTCAGGGGATGTGGACACAGATAATGGGGAGTAAATCTTCTTTAGACCACAGGATGAATGGATTTAAACACCAGGAGGAGCCTGGATATGAGCCCTGTGTTTTCTCGAGGAGGGGATGGAGTGCAGGTGTCCTGTGGCAGGTCCTGTCAGGTGGAAAAGGGGAGTTGTTCCAAGAGCTGGGAGTGATCCCCTCCTCACTGGGCCACCCCAGCACCTTTTATTCACCCTCATTTGTGTCTGCAGAATTTCTTCCTCTTCAAGCCCTCCACAACCACATCCCAACACGTGACAGTGCTGGGGAGGGGCTCGTTCCAGGGGAATTAAGGGGTCTGAGGAAGTGTCCAAGGCCAGCTTGGAGCAGCCTGGGACAGTGGGAGGTGTCCAGGGCTGGAATGGGATAATCTCTGAAACCCTTTCCAGCCCAAACCAGGGAGGTGAGGCAGCTGCTGTCCCATATAAGCAATGTGAGCAAGTCTAGATGACTCTGCAGGTGACTGTTGTTGACAGCCAGTGTTTTATTGAAGGCTGGTGGTGTGTTTTATTTGATTTTTATCTGCCTGTGAACTTTACACCCCTGGGGAAGGAGAGCTGAGCATGAATCAAATGCCAGCCTTGGCTCATGGCCCCTTGGATTGTTTTGGTTCTTGGCTGTAGTAATTTAAATGGAAATAGGGCACATTTAGGGATATTGGGAAGAAAGTGAGGCTGGGCAGGCCCTGGCACAGGGTGCCCAGAGAAGCTGTGGCTGCCCCTGGATCCCTGGAAGTGCCCAAGGCCGGGCTGGACAGGGCTTGGAGCACCCTGGGACAATGGAAGGCATCCCTGCCATGGCAGGGGGGTGGAACAGGATAATTTTGAGGGTCTTTCCCACCCAGAGCTGGGTTTGATTCACTGCTCATTCGGGTGTGAGCATTTCCCTTTCCCAGAAGCCGAGGGCAGGGTGGGTGCAGCCCTTCCTGGGCACTCCCAGAGCTGGGAAGGGGAAGTGGAGGCTGGGAGAACAAGGGGCTCCCCCATCAGCAGTGCTGTGCTTGGTGCTTCCACAATGACCAGGTCAGTAACAGGAGCAGAGCCTGAGCCGAGTGTGAATTTGCTAATTCATCAATTGCTGAAGCACTGTCAGCCCCTGTGTTTTGTCTGACACCTGGAGCTGTAGAAAAACAAGTTACTAATATTGGGCTGGACGTGCAAGAATTTGGGAATTGAGAAGGGGAAGTCACTTGTTGGTTTTATCACTTCCCAGAATTTTAATAATGTGAGAACAAAGGGAGTTCTGCCATCAGTGTTGTTCATCTTCAAAGCTAAATTCCAAATTGTGTTGAATTAAAGGCTGATAATATGGGTAAGAGCAATCTGATCATCCCTATTTTAATTAAATCCTAATTTCAGTGATATGATTCAGAAATGGTTCATGTGACCAAACTGTTTTTCCTAAACATCAAAGCCTTCCTGCCTTTGCAGTGAGGAAGAATTTTGTCTGACAGACAAGTAGGTGCACCCTGAAAATGCACTGCTGGAGAAAGAGGTTCAACATAATGGGATTATCCAAGAAATTTGATAGCCATTGAACTAATACTGCATTTTTAAATACAAAAATAAAGGTTTTTTGATTGAAGCATAAAGAGAACTCCATTTAACACACTATGGAAAGAACCTAAAAAAATCCAGCTTTCCTTTTGCATGCTAATTTGATGAGTGATCCCAAAAGATAAGATGCTTTTGATTCTGAAAGAAATCAGTTTAAATGATTTCATGTCATTATTTGAGCTGCCTTGATCTTTTCAAAGATTTGCTGAATTACAATGTCAGCTTTATTCTTATTTTAAACACGGTTACCTTGTCTGGATCAGGGTCATTTTTTAGCTGCCATTTCACTTCCTACAAGAGCACCCTGAAACTGCTGCCATGAAATTGCTACCTTGAAATTTCCCTTTCAGAAAATGAGAATATTCTGGGGTTTATTGCACTGCCATTTACTGGAAATTTGCCCTGAAATTTACTCCAGGTATTCAACTGCATTAAATAAATATAAACCATCAAACCACAGAATGGTTTGGTTTGGAAGGGACCATCTAATTCTGATTTCCAAGCTAATATTTATTAGGATTTGCATAAATAAACGTGTATTTCCAGTAGCCACAGCTTAATGCTCTCAGATCCTTGTTAAAGACTGTTTATTCATGATATTGTCCATGACATTCCCACAACTCCTGGTAACTCAAATATTTGTAAATTGTCCCAGATTAATCATAGTCTGGATTGTTTTACTTCCTCTTGTATTTTTACTTGCTGAGAAGTTGCAATGTGAAAGCAACCTGGGAGTTGCAGTTGTAAACCTGTAAATCCCTTTCCAAATGTTTACATTCCACTGGAATTTACTCCACGAGCATTCCTGGGGTTTGTGCCTTTGGCTCCTTGCAATTCCTTTCCACCAGGGGTGTAGGAACCTGCAGAGGGAAAGAATTTGTCAGAGGAGGTTAAAAAGCAGGAAATGGGGCAGCTTTGGGGGTCCTGCTTAGAGCTGGATCCAACTTCTAACAAATCAGTGGGAGTCTGAAAATAAGATTATCTCCCTCTCTGCTCCACTCTGGAGAGATTCCACCCAGGACACCGTGTCCAGCTCTGGGGTCCCCAGCATGGGAAGGACCTGGAGCTGCTGGAGAGAGTCCAGAGGAGGCTCCAGGAGGAGCAGAGGATGGAGCAGCTCTGCTGGGAGGAAAGGCTGGGAGAGCTGGGAATGTTCAGCTGGAGAGGAGAAGCTTTGGGGTGAGCTCAGGGTGGCCTTGCTGGGCCTGGAGGAGCTGCAGGAGAGCTGGGGAAGGACTTGGGACAAGGACCTGGAATGACAGGACACAGGGAATGGCTTCCACTGCCAGAGGGCAGGGATGGATGGGATATGGGGAAGGAATTTTTGGCTGTGAGGGTGGGAGGCCCTGGCACAGGGTGCCCAGAGAAGCTGTGGGTGCCCCTGGATCCCTGGAATGTCCAAGGCCAGGCTGGACACTGGGGTTGGATCATCCTGGGACAGTGGGAGGTGTCCCTGCCATGGCAGGGGTGGGGATGGGTGGGATTTAAGGTCCCTTCCAGCCCAAACCATTCCATGGCTCTGGAATATCCAGAAGGGACCCAGAGGTGGCACTTTCTGTGAGACTCCTGGTGGTTTTTGCACGGAAAAAATGAGGCAGCATTGGAGACCCGAGGAAGGAACCTGGCTCATTTCACCTGGGGGTGCTCTGCTCAATTCCAACAATCAGTTTGCAGAGCAGAACTTCAGAAATAGGTGGGGTTGGACTGGGGGTTGGACTGGGTGACATTTAAAGGTCCCTCCAGCCCAGGCTGCTCAGAGATGCTGTGGCTGCAGTGCCAGGTGGGCTGTGCTGCCTTTGCCTGAGTGGGATCCAGCTCAGAGATGTTCAGCTCATTTACTGCTGCTGCCTCCTGTTTTCTGCTGCTGTGGGTGCTGGTTTCCCTCCCCTACCTGTCTTTTTTCCTTTGCCCTTCTTTTATTTCATATTTTTCTCTGGTTTGGGTTTGTGCCTCACATGTTCCAGACAAATCAGCTGCCCATCAGCTGCTTCCTTCCCGCAGCCAAGGCACGGCAGGCTTGGGGTTTTCTCTTCCAAAAATAGCCTGAGAGGGTTTTGTGGGGGTTTTGTCATGTTCCCTGCTGGACATTTGTTTGTGAGATCTCTGGGTTTTGAAAAAAAGATCAGAGCTGTGCATAAATGGAGTTGGTTCTTGTGGGATTTCTCCTGAGCTCAGATCAAGAAGATTTGGTTCTGTGTCACTCACCAGAATAATTTCAGGTTTAGGGCAAACCTTGCCCTGCCAACTTGCTTTTGTGGAGAGGGGAAAAGTGCTGTAATCCCACTTTTATTCATTTTATTCATATTTATTCTGCCCAAAAATGCAAAGGAGCTGATCCAGGGATGGAGAAAAGGAAAGTTTGGGAGGGACTGTGGAGGGAGCATCAGTGCTGTGCACACACTGCTGACAATTCCCTGTTTCCTTGGGGGTGGCTTTGTGTCTGACACTGTGGGAAGTGGGAACATCCCAACCCTGGAGGAAATGGTGACACAATTCCAGAGGAGCCACAGGCCAGCAGCACCAGGAATTGAGGCAGGGAGAACCCTGAGTCAGCCTTGGTGGGTGCAGAGGAAGCACAAGGGGCTGTCAGCATCTTCCTGGGGATAATCCCCCTCTCTGGGGGATATTAAAGTCACTTTTTCATTATATATCTAAAAAAATACCCTTGGGATGATCTTTGGCTGGCTGTGAACAGAAATCCCAGTGGTTTGGGGCCACAACTCCTGGAGTGGGAGCAGTGGAAAGGCTTCCCTGCTTTGGAGGATTTGCCTCTGCTTGCATCCATCTACTCTGGTGTTTCTTTCAGTCATCAATTTTTGAAGCAGAAGGGATTAAAAAATTATTCCAGGCCTTTGTTCCCCTTGAAATCCCCTGGGGATTGGGCTGCAGACAGTTGGGTTGGCCAGAGATGTTTCAGCCTCTGAGCCTGCAATGGCCTAAGCTCAGTTTTAACTTTCTCAAGCAATTTTGGGGCTACATGTATGAATTTACTGATATGAACACAAAACACAGGTGAAAAATGAGACCAGGCCGTGCCTCACTCACAGGCTCTGCAGGGATGAAGCCATTGGGAAGCAGCTGCAAGGATTTGGGAACAGATGTGCCCAGGTATAAAAATGAAGGGACTTTTTGTGGATTTTGACCCAATTTCCTTGTGGAATTGTAGGAGGAGAGGTGAGATCTTGGGGCAGAGAATTAAATCAGTCATGGCAGGGGGGCTCTGTCCTTGGCTGAAGAAATGGGGGCAGTTGCTTGGCAGAAGGTTCAGCTTCCCTTTTCCTGGCTTGGACTGAGCTTTGTCTGGGAATCACTTCTCCAAAGACACCCCAAAAATGGTGCAAGGGAAAGAGGGGAGAGAGGGGTGGGTTTTTTTTTTATTGTGTAATTGTCTGAGGGAAATTTTAATTCCCTCGTGATGCAAAGTTGTTGTTTCCCCCCTCATGCCATGGGTCTCATCACAGAGCTGAAGAGAACCAACACAAAGCCCTGAGTCCTGGAGCATTCTCAGATCCTCAGGGTGACATTTCCAAACTCCATGGAAGTGGCTGCATTTTGTCTGAGAGGGACAAAAATAGGGATTTTCTGTGTTTGTTTCCCTGCCAGCCCTCGGCTTCCAGACGGAGTTGCAAAAACACCCCACAGAAAGTGTTCACTGGTGATTCATCCTCATCCAGACACTCCTTCCCAGAGTGATTTCCTGAAACCCTGCCAGCTCGTGGCTCCTGATTACAATTTTGTCATGCCTGTCACTTTTATCTTTATACACCACTTAAATGTCATCTCTCTTGTGTTTTATTGCCTTCCCTGTCTTTGGATTATGATGTTGACTTACAAGACCTTCTTTCCCTCCGTGTCCTGAGCTCACCTGTGCCCTGAAAGGAATTTTTTTCCCATGCCCTCCTGCCCTGGGTGAGCACCCAGAGAGTTTCCAGCTGCTCCCAAGACTCAAATGGTTTTGCAGCCATCAATTCTGGGTAGTTGGTTGAGCCCAGTTGGTCTGAATCCTTCCAGAATTATTGCAGGTGTTATGAGCTCCTGAATATTTAACTGAATCCCAGAATGGTTTGGGATGGAAAGGATCTTAAAAACCACCCAGTGCCCCCCCTGCCATGGCAGGGACACCTCCCACTGTCCCAGGTTGCTCCAAGCCCTGTCCAGCCTGGCCTTGGACACTGCCAGGGATCCAGGGGCAGCCACAGCTTCTCTGGGCACCCTGTGCCAGGGCCTCCCACCCTCACAGCCAAAAATACCTTCCCCAAAATCCCATCCAACCCTTCCATCTGTCAGCTCTCTAAGACCACTGCAGGAATGGTAAAAATTCCCATTAGAAGTGTGTAAATGTAGTTTAAAAGGGAAAAAAAATCCCAACATACCAGCAGCAACAGAAATTGCCTTAATTTTGGAAGAGTGGTTGTAGGGTTGTGTTTTGCTTGCTGAAGGTTCAGGCTGGGAGTTTGGATTCCTTAAATAAAACATGTTGGGTTTTTAATGATTTTAATCTGTTCTATATTGAATTATTCAGTAGAACTAAAAGGTTACAGAAGCATAATGAAAGTGAAAGGTAAAGAGAGACACATCCATGAAACACTGTGAACAGAAGGGTGAGACTCAGAGTTTGCACCAGATATAACAAAGATGTTCTTTAATCTCCATTCTGAGAAAAATGTCATTATTCCTGCTCATTCTTACATTTATATAGAATATAAGTGAATAAAATCTATATGAAATGTGGCATTTTTGGGTGGTTGAGAAGCAGCTGATGTGCTTAAGGGCACTGCAGCAAACCTTTTAATGGGGCTCAGATTCAGCTTGGTACCTTACAACTGTTCAACTTCCTCTGATTACAGACCAACTAAAAACTACCCTTGATTTTCTCAGCAGCAGTAGTTTGGTTGTGCTTTTGAAGAGGGGGGGAAAAATTAAAAATATTAAAAAACCCTAACTTTTAGTTTGAGCTTTGCCTGTGTCAGATAATTGTGATGCTTTTATAAGTAGAGGGAGACAACTGGGCAGGATTTTTGGTGCACCAGGCAGGGTTGTTGTGCCAGAGGAGGAGGAGGAGGATCCCTGTGAAATATTCCACATTCCTTGTGTTCCATCCGCAGACTCTACCGAGGAGAACACCTTGCACAAGGAGCTGCTGACCTCCCTGCTGATCCTGGTGCTGGTGGTGCTGATCTTCGTGGTGCTGGTGGGGTATTTTTTCAGGTGGGTGTTTGGGGCTGTGGCTCAGCCCCGTCCTTGGTGCCCTCCCACGGAAGCGGGAGGGAGGCAGCGCCTGAGCGCGGCACCGGCACCGCGGCCGCCAGCATGGACAGGAAGAGTTTCTCCAGAATTACGTGGTTTGCTACCAAAAAAATGGGGGGAAATGCTGGGGAAATGCTGCTTTCCTCATGGCAGAATTGCCAGATTAACGTGGGGCCTCTGTTCCAGGTTCAGGAGACACAGGAAGGCTGTGGTGAACTCCGGAGACAAAAAGATGCCAAATGGGATCTTGGAAGAACAAGGTATGGGGAGATTTGCTTTAGAAATCTCAGTTTTGTTTGTGTGTGGCTTGTTATCTGATTAACAATTCCTCAATGCTTGCCTTTATTTCTAATATAAGTGACCAGGGTTGTTATGAAAGAGAAAGTAGTTTTTAAAAAAAATACAGTCACAAATGGTTGGGTTGGAAAGGACCTTAAACTCATCCAGTTCCAACCTCCCTGCCATGGGCAGGGGCACCTTCCAGCACTTGGTTGTCCCATCCAACCTGGCCTTGGAATAGAGACCCATATTCAGAAATCCATATTCAAGCAGTCTGTGGCAAATCTTAACTTTCAGTTGCTGGTTTGCAGTAAGTTTCACTTTAAGTCATGATGCAGCAAATGTTTCTGTGTAAAACTTCCCTGGCTCTCTGGAGAGGTTTTACCAGCTGAGATCCAGGTTTGTGACTCTGTGATCTTTGGATTTAGAGGAAGAATTGCAGTATTTCTTCTTAAAATGGGGGCAAAAAGGTCCTTAATGCTTTGTGAATACTCTGGGTGGTTTCTGATGGGAAGCAGGGGGCTGAGAGGGGGCAGATTTAAACCAGAGGCACTGAAATAAAACACTCTGGGGAGTTTCCCGTGGTTTGAGTTGTGCTGGGTTTGTTTCTGCCCACGAGAGCTCCAGGCTGGCTCTGCTGTGGGCCCAGCTCAAACCCAGCAAACATGCAGGGGCTGGGCAAGCAGTTGGAACCACAGCCCAGAGGAAAATGATAGAGACAAAATGATCAATCTGTGATTTGGGCCAGTGCCACTGAAGTGATGAGAGAGTTAAAGATGGAGGGAAAGTCAAACCCCTAAAAATACCCATCAGCTTCCTGCTGGGTTGTTCCTTTGCACAGGGGCAGCAGCCCCTCTTGGGGCACAGTTTCTGCTGGCTGCCAAGTTAAAGATTTTTTTTTTTAATTATTATAATTATTATCATTATTTCCCCTCAAAATGAAATGATCTCACAGCATCTCTTTGCTACTAAGTACCAAAAGCTGTCCCTGCCCTGTCAGCAGAAAGAACCTTCTCCTTTTCTGAACAAAACTTGGCCACTTTTTAATGCCGTGTAAATACAGAAATCATTCATTTCACCAGTAGTGTTTCTTCTCAGTATCATTATCAAAGCAACCACTTGGCCTATGATTTGGGGTTTTTTATTTCCTTTAAATCACCTTTATCACCTCAGAGTCTCGTGGCAGAGTTTGTTTGGGCATCTTTCAGCATAAAGATGAATTTGTAGCTGGAAATCTCTTGCTCTGGCCATGCCTTTAACACGTGCTGCCCTTGTCCTGACAGAACAGCAACGGGTGATGCTGCTCAGCAGATCCCCCTCAGGCCCCAAGAAGTATTTCCCTATCCCAGTGGAAAACCTGGAGGAGGAAATCCGGATACGCTCTGCAGACGAAGGGAAACTCTTCAGGGAGGAGTTTAATGTAAGATTTTACACATGGAAGGCTTAAAACGGGGGGAAAAGCAAAATATTTGTGAGTGTGAATAATTCTTGTGTTTGGTGCATGGTTGGTGCTGTTCCTACGGGCTCTGCTGTGGGTGGGGACCCTTCATCTGGATAAAACCTGGAATTTTTACTGCTTTGTGATGCTAAATTGGTCTTGCATGAACTGTTTGCCTCCTGGTAGCATTTAAAGAAGGTCTCAGTGTTTGCCTGAAGCTGGAGGAGAGGAACAAGATAATCTGAATCTCTTTAGCACTGATTTTTGTGCTGGTGGTGGAGGGATTTTGGGGGACCTGGGTGTTTCACCTCTGTGAGAAGAACTCAGAGGACAGGACACAGCGTGGCCTTAATATTGCCCTGGTGGGGTCTGGCTTCTTTTTTCCTGATAATTTGGCTTTTTTGTCTTTTGTTATCATGCCACCACTTCCCTGTTTGCTGCTGCCATGCCCTGGCACAGAGTTTCCCTGGCACAGAGTTTCTCTGAAGTTTTTCCAGCTCCCAGGGTTTTGCTGTTGAGCCTTGCTCTGTGTTTTGTGCCCAGAGCCCGAGCAGGGTCACAGGGATGAGCTGAACCTGGATTCTGTGCTGAGCTGCTGCAGGGCTGCTTCCTGTGGAGAAACAACACCAGGAGCCCACGTCTGGGGCCTTTCCCAGACTTTTAATGACTTCTTCTCACTTCCCTCCACAGCAGAAGCAAAAGCAGGAGCTGAAATGTCAAGGCAGGGTTTGTGAGAGCCCATGCACGTGTTGATCAGGCAGGCTCTTGAGTTTCCTTCTTCGCTGGGAGCTCATTTCTGGCTGCAGTTTGGTCGATGATAAATTTAAACCACAGAGTTCTGCCTTGTCAGAGAGGGAGCATTGTGGAAATCCTTATCAAAGCTGACAAAATGGAAGTGAGAACCAGCTTGACAAGGTGTGGTGAAGTTTGACTCTCCCTCTGGATTTGCTCTGAGGTTCAGAGTGGAACAAACCATCTTTGTTAATTTTCAAACCCCTCTTTGCTTGGGGAATTTTCTGTCCCACGCTGTGAGCCTGTGGGGTTCTGTGCACACTTGAAAAACCTGGGGTCTGATACCCAAAAAACCTGAGGTCTGATCCCCAAAAATGAGCAGTGATGGGGCTGGGTGGGGTTGATGCTTGATGTGTGTTTTTTGTGTGGATGGATGAGCTGTTTGCTCCAGCCTGAGAGGGGAAGGAAGGTGGAAAGGCAGCTGGAAATTGGAGTTATTGATGGTGTAGCACAGAGCTGACACACAGAAGGTCTTTATACAGCCCTGGCAGGACCCTTCAGCACAGACACCGCCGTGCTGCCCTCTCCTTCAGAGCACCCAGCACTCAGCTCCATCCTCCCAGCCCCAGAGGTGACTCCTGTGCCTGCCCCATGGAGCCACAGCTGCCAAATCCTGCAGGGTTGGGATGTATCCAAGGCTTTTCCATGGCACAGGGCATGGGGTGGGAGCTGCTGGGCTGGGCTGGACCCTGACTGGCACAGGGGGCACAGAGCAGCTCTGGATGCCCTTGGATCCCTGGACATTGGGGCTTGGATCAGCCTGGGATGGTGGGAGGTGTCCCTGCCCATGGTGGGACTGGATGGGCTTTAAAAGACCCTTCCAGTCCAAACCATTCCTTGTTTCTGTGGTTCTGTGCCTCAGCCCTGCCCTGGGGATGCTCCAGGGGTCTCTGCCCACCTCAGCCCTGCCCTGGGGATGCTCCAGGGGTCTCTGCCCACCTCAGCCCTGCCCTGGGGATGCTCCAGGGGTCTCTGCCCACTGCCCTGTTCACTCCACACAGCCTGATCCGATGTGTCAGGGGCCAGGCATCTCTGGGAATGCAGATATGGGAGCTCCAGTGGGAATTAGGAACAAATTTGGGCTGAAAATGGTGAGCCCTGTGAGCCAGGGCTGCCCAGCCTAAGAAGTTTGGTCCCAAGTGAATTTTGGTGGTGGAAATAAACCAGACCCTGAGAGGTGAAGACACCCAGCAGGCAGAAAAGAGTTTTGAGGACAGTTCTGACTTGGAGGACAGTTCCCTTAGATTTATGTGCCTGAGGATGTTCCTCAGCACTTTTGATTTTGTCCTTAAAGCCTGAATGACCCTTAAGAGTCCATTGCACCCCTTGGACATCACCAGAATAGCAGAGGCTCCTTCTTTTCTTGTTATGTGATTCCTTTGTGAACACTGGGCACTAGAAGAGTGTGTTCCCTTTCTTCAGAGGGAAAAAAAGAAAACAATTTTTAAAAAATTATTTATTTCTGTAAGGCCCCTGCCTCTGTTGATCATCCCTAATGGAAGCTGGATTTTGGGAGTTTGGGATTATTGCCTGGATTTTCAGATTAATAACTGAAAAGCTTCCTGTGGGAGTTTTCTTTTGACATTTTAATCCTGGCTTGATGAAGAGCTCCCTGTGGCCCACTCAGAGCTAAAAAAGGAGGAAATGTGCTGATCCTGGGTGGGTTGAGCCTCTCAAAGCCTCAGTGGGGGGACAGGTCAGAGTGTGGTGGCAGCAGATGACCCTGTGGCTGCAGGACTCAGCTCCTCGTGGCCCAGGGTGATGGGGAGGATGAGCTGAGGAGCTGTGGCTGAGTCACATCCTGCCCAGTGCTGGGGCAGGGGCCGGGCTCTGCCCTTGCCCGGCGCTCACCACACACTCCGGGCCACGAGGAGCTTCCTGGGAAGATGCCAAGGCCTTGCAGGGGCCAGCAGAGGTGGATCTGCCACAGATAATTCCTTTTCCTGCATTTTTCACGTGAAAATGCAGAGCTCCTCTGATTGTTGATTGAAAATTCGGAGCCTGACTTTAAGTTTGAAGAAATTGTGTTTAAAAGACAATTATTTCATAGAATCACAGAAGGGTTTGGGTTGGAAGGAGCTTAAAGATCATCATCCAGTTCCAACCCCTTGCCATGGGCAGGGACACCTTCCACTGTTCCTTTTCACACCAAAATTTAATTTCTTTGATTTTATAAATCATAAATGTACTTCAATCAGCAAAAGGGGCTGCAAAAAGCCACGAGCTTTGTTCACATCAGGAACAAGCAGTCTGCTGAAAGACCTTCCTTCCTCCACCCTCTTGAACCTCCTCCCTTTCACACTCACAGCTTTTTGTGCTGTGAAAACCCCAGCAAACCAAGCCCAGGAGTGTGTGGGGCTGTTTCCTGCGTGCTGGAGGATCAGTGCTCCCCACTCCCCCTCTCCTCAGTGTCCCTGCCCACACCTCAGCTGCTTCCAGGGGAATTCATCCCAGCCCTGCTCCTGCTGGGTCCAGCCCTGCCCTCCCTGAGCACGTTTTTCCTCGCCCTGTGTGACTCAAACTGGGCTGTGGGAGGTACAGGAGTGGGAGAAGGTGCTGGTGCCTTCCCAAACCACTGGGATTTTACCTCAGTGGGATTTTACCTCACTGGGATTTTACCTCAGTGGGATGCACCCTGCTCCAAACTGGGCTTTTGGAGTTCCATTAAAGGAACTTCCTCAAATCTGGTTTGGTCCATTTGCACTGGTGGCATCTGGGCTGTGGAGAATCTCCACCCTGGGCACCTCCTTGCTTTGATCTTCAGCCTCCCCTCTGTTTTTTCCTGTGGTTTGCTGCCCTCCTTGCCTGTTTGGGTTTTTTTGAAGCCAGACTAAATTCCCCTGCACTCAGCTCTCTCTGAACTCCACTCACACCACCTAAAAACCCCACAAATTGTTTTCCTCCTTCCTGCTCAGCCAGGGCTGGGCTTTCACCTGCAGAGCTGAGTGAGATGTTGGGTATTTGATGTCCTCAGCGTGAGGGGCTCACTCCCAGCCCTGTCCTGTGCCTGACCCCCCGAGGGTGCTCTAAGAGGCCGTGGAGTGGCTGGCAGCAGAAGGCAGCTCCAGGCAGCAGCTCAGGGTTAACAATTTGCTAAATAACTGTGATCTCTGAGGGAAAAAACCCCTCCTTCTCTTTCCCCAGCTGCTGAACTCCTTCTCTGGAGTGAAATCTGCCAGGATGTGGTTGCCTGTTGTAGAGGAATTGAAGTTACTGGGTGAGGGGAAAGTTGAAGTATGTTCAGTTCTGTTGGGTGCAATTTTTCTCTAAGCCATGTGCAGACAAAAATTATTTGTTTTCTGACACACTGACTCTGTATCTTTTGGTTTTTTTCCAGTCATTAACATCTGGATATGTGCAGGGAACGTTTGAAATGGCAAACAAGGAAGAGAACAGGGAGAAGAACAGATATCCCAACATCCTGCCATGTAAGCATTCCCTTCTCTTTTAAACCAGACAATTAATTTTGGCACTGAGCAGGCTGCTGGTAGTGTCCATTTGCTGGAAATCCTCAAATAATAACAATTTCACTGGTCAGAAATGTTTTCCTTGTGTTGTCTGTGGTTTGGGAACTCTGTGCTTTTCCAGGCTTTCTGCTTTCAAGGCAATATTTCAGATTTAGTAACTTGACAATGTGCTTGTTTCTTTCAGATGATCATTCCAGAGTGATTTTGACCCAAATTGATGGAGTCCCACCTTCAGACTACATCAATGCATCATATATAGATGTGAGTTGAGAGTTGCACACAGCTGGCCAAACTTTGGGAATTGGAGAAGTAATTCTCTGCCAGCACACGTTGGCTTTTCATCTTTTAACTTCTGTGGTGTTTATTTCCACAGGGTTATAAAGAAAAGAATAAATTTATAGCAGCACAAGGTAAGTTGTTCTCATTTCTCTCTCTCTCCAGCTCAGGGCTGAGCACACTGAATTGCAGATGTGTTGGAAAGGTTATTTTCAGCTGCAGGTGGTGGTCAAGTGTGAGGTTGAGTTTAGAGGCCACAGCTGACATGAACTTGAAATATGTGTGAGGTGCCCAGCTGCCTCTAGACCTGTGAATTCTGCTCTGAGCAGAGGCTCATTTCCCCCTCCAGACCCTCTCTGCTTCTCCAAAATTGGTGTCTCCTGATAATCCATTCCAAGTTCGTTGTGGTCCCAGGGAACTTTGAACCTTGGAGTGGTGAGGAGCTGCAAAGCAGGAGCTCTGAATGTTGCTCCTGCCACAGTCTGGTTAAAAGATTAAATAACAATTAAAACAATTAGAGAATCTTCCAGTGCTTAAAGGAGCTCCAGAAGAGCTGGGGAGGGATTGGGGACAAGGGAGAGAGGGACAGGGCACAGGGAATGGGTTTGAGCTGAAGGAGGGGAGATTTAGATGGGAAATGGGGAAGGAATTGTTCCCTGGGAGGGTGAGGAGGCCCTGGCACAGGGTGCCCAGAGCAGCTGTGGCTGCCCCTGGATCCCTGGAAGTGTCCAAGGCCAGGCTGGACATTGGGGCTGGGAACACCCTGGAACAGTGGGAGGTGTCCCTGCCATGGCAGGGGTGGAAAGTAAATTATCTTTAAAGTCCTTTCCAACTCAGACCATTCTGTGATTCTCTAAATGATATTTCAAGAGAGGAGATTTCTGCTAAAAATGTAGATTTGGGTGCATTATTATGTGAAAGAAAACATGGGGGGGTTATTTAACGTATAAATACAGAAATTGGGTATATCCCAAAGGTCTGCAGCCGTAGCAAACACAGCTGTGGGTGGGTGCCTGGGGCAGGGCTGTGGCATCTGCTCCATCCCCTCTCCTGAGCATTGCCCTGTTCTGTCTGCAGGACCCAAGCAGGAAACAGTCAATGACTTCTGGAGGATGATCTGGGAGCAGAAATCAGCTGTTATTGTCATGTTAACCAACCTGAAAGAAAGGAAAGAGGTAAAGAGCTTTCACTGTGCTCTGAGATGTCCCCTGTGCTCCAAAAGCAGCTGTGGCTGCTCAAGGCTTGGCCAGGTGCAGTTCAGACCACTTCCTGCCCTGGCCCCTGTCAGCACAGCCGAGTTTCTGCCCAAAAATGGAGTTTTCATTTCTAAAATACCCCTTTGTATCAGCTGATCTCAAGGAGAAAATTCTGGTGGCCAGTTGTGTCCTGCATAGCTCACAGCCAAAGGAAAACTTGGGTGGTTTTATCCCATGGGAACGATCAGGAATGAAGATAAAACCTCTCTTTATTTTTCCTGAGTATTAGGTCTCAAAATGCACAATCTGTCAACTAAACTGAGAGATTAGAGCTGCTTTGTTGAGGGTGCTGCTGTTCCTTCCTGACCCCCATTCCTCCCTGAGGATGGGCATTCCTTGTTTGCCTCCTGGGCTCGATTCTCCTGCACTTTTACTGCTGCTTGATGAAGCTCCAACAGTCCATGAGCTCCCATTCCCAGCGTGAGCAGCCAGAACTGTTAAATCTGGGTATTCCCCATGGCTCCAAATGGGAACTGCCTTGGATTTCTTGATGCCTGGAGAGGCTGAGTTAGAGCAGAGGCCAAAGTTAGAGAATAAAGGGCAGGGATTTATTGGAGCCTCCCCAGGGACACCTTGGGCAGTGCAGGAGTCTCACAGAGACCAAACTCAGGATGGACACGGGCACACTTTTTTGGGACAGAGATAAGTTTGGTCTATTTGCATATCAGAGGTTAATTAATTGTCCAATTACAGCTTCAGGCAGTGCAGTCCCATTCCCTGAGTTTCTCCCCTTCATTTCACTGTTGTTTACACTTTTGGGGAACTGTGAAAAACGAGGTGGCCTTGGGTTTGTGCCTGGAGAGGAACTGTTTTGTGTGAAGAGAACAGGTAGCTGCCAGGCTGTGGAGTTTGAGAGTTTTACACTAAAGCAATGCTGATTAAAAAAAAAATAAAAATTAAGAATTAAAACCTGAGGCATGGAAAGAGTGAAACCCTCGCAGTCCCCAGAGCCGGACAAAGCTGCCAAACTGAAACAGGAGCTGGGTGGGGCCGAGCAGGTTCCAAGGCGCCTCCAAGCTGCCGCTGGGGCTGCGGGGTGAGGAGCTGCCCGCGGGGCTGAGTTGCCGCTGTCTGTGCTGCAGGAGAAGTGTCACCAGTACTGGCCGGACCAGGGCTGCTGGACCTACGGCGCTGTGCGGGTGGCGGTGGAGGACTGCGTGGCGCTCGTGGACTACACCGTGCGCAAGTTCTGCGTGCACTCGGTCAGCGCCGCGCTCGCCTGCCAGGGCGGGAAGGAGGGCGGGCGGGAAGGAGGGCGGGCAGGGCCTGCCCAGAGGACATCCACTAAATCCGTGGAGTGAGGGAGGCGCTGGATTTCTGGGCACGGTGGTGCTCTGCGACAGACCAGTAGGGACTAGATTTTTTTGGGAAAAAATTGCACAGATTAAAAAAAGAGTGAATTTGGATGTGTTTGGAAGAGCCTGTCTCATTCCCTGTGATACTGTCCTGTTCTGGATTTCTGGGCACGGTGATTTCTGGGCACGGTGGTGCTCTGCGACAGACCAGCAGGGACTTGAGTTTTCGGGGAAAAAATTGCACAGATTAAAAAAAGAGTGAATTTGGATGTATTTGGGTATTTGGAAGAGTCTGTCTCACTCCCTGTGACACTGTCCTGTTCTGGATTTCTGTGCACGGTGATGCTCTGTGAGAGCCCAGCAGAGACTTGAGTTTTTTGGGAAAAAATTGCACAGATAAAAAAAAAAAGAGTGAATTTGGATGTATTTGGGTATTTGGAAGAGCCTGTCTCACTCCTTGCAGTACTATCCTGTTCTGGATTTCTGTGCCTGGTGATGCTCTGTGAGAGCCCAGCAGGGACTTGATTTTTCGGGGGAAAAATTGCACAGATTAAAAAAAAAGAGTGAATTTGGATGTATTTGGGTATTTGGAAGAGCCTGTCTCACTCCCTGTGACACTGTCCTGTTCTGGATTTCTGTGCACGGTGATGCTCTGTGACAGACCAGCAGGGACTTGATTTTTTTGGGAAAAAATTGCACAGATAAAAAAAAAAGAATGAATTTGGATATATTTGGGTATTTGGAAGAGCCTGTCTCACTCCTTGCAATACTGTCCTGTTCTGGATTTCTGTGCCCAGTGATGCTCTGTGAGAGCCCAGCACAGGAGCAGGGACTTGTTTTTTTGGGGAAAAAATTGCACAGATAAAAAAACCAAAAAGAGTGAATTTGGATATATTTGGAAGATTCTGTCTCACTCCTTACACTACTATCCTGGGATTATTCCACTGCAAATGAATAATAGATAATATTTTTACTTGTATTTTACACTCACTGTAAGCTCCAGATACTTGAGTCAGGCTCTGATAAAAAAACAAGAGAGTGAATTTGGATGTATTTGGCTATTTGGAAGAGTCTGTCTCACTCCTTACAATACTGTCCTGGGATTATTCCACTACAAATGAATAACAGATGATATTTTTATTTATTGTTTTTATTTTACACACACTATAAACTCCAGATCCTGGAGTCAGGCTCTGAGTGTGGTGGGGAACAAAGCCATGAATAACCACGGCATTTTTAATCTTAAAATTTAATGTTTCTTAATCTTTGCATGAAAAATGAGATGTCAAACTCAGAGTCTGGGTGTTCCTGCAGCTCCACGAGGGATGTAAAGCTCCAAGACTCGTCACACAGCTCCACTTCACCAGCTGGCCTGATTTTGGGGTGCCTTTCACACCTATTGGGATGCTGAAATTCCTGAAAAAAGTCAAAACATTGAATCCTGCCCATGCTGGACCAATTGTGGTTCACTGTAGGTATGTATGTGCTCCTCAAACCATTCTTGTGGCTTGGCCTGGAGTTATTGATATGTATTTAGATTTTTTAAACATATTTTTATCTATTTTTAAAGATTTTATGTGTATTTTTATACCTATATTTATTTTTATCTTTATTTTTGTTTTTATTTTTATTTTTATAGCTATATTTACTCACATACTTATATTTAAGGGCAATAACCTGCTGAGTTTTTGAGAGCCCAGAGTAAAAACAATTTCCAAAGCTCTGCCTTTGCTGTCAGTTTAGTGCTCAAGCAGAAGTTGTTGTGCTGTTTGGGGTTTTTTTATGAGGGATATCCATTGTTTGGTATAAATCTGTTCTTTGTCAGAATAAAACAGACTCCTAATAGAAATCTGTGGCCTTTGCCACTCAATGCTGCTCTGGGAATTCATCCCCCACTTCTCCCACAGTCCAGTTGCAGTTTTTTATGGAAATCAGCCATGAAATGCCTGAAGAATTTGGAAGAAAGACTTTCAGTCAAGGCACTTAAATGCTGCAATTTTAAAAATGTGCTTTATCTCAGCCCAGAGCCAATTCCCACTCGTTGGTCACTCACAAGGCAAATCCTGCTGGTAAAGGCTGCTGCTCAACTGCTGAAATCTTTAATGGAATTAAAACCAAACTCCCAAACAGTTTGGAGAGAATAATTGCAGCCTCTCTAGCAACTGTAAACTCACCACTGAGCAAGACATGGCTTTTCAGGAGCAATTATCATTGCAGGGTTAGAATAATAAGAAAAAAGCAGAATAAAAAGGAAAGAAGAGCAGCTTTGTCTGTCTGGGCCTTGTTTTTAAGGAAAAAAACGCTGTAAATTCCTGTATTTCCCTTTTTTCCTTACTGGAAATGCTCTCTGGAAGTGTTTGCTAGTGAAAAAGGGGATGTTTGTCCTGACCAAACCAGATTTGTTGTTTCATTTCCATCCAGTTCTTGCTTTGCTGATTCACCTTCTCTCCCAGGTGTCATGAATAAAAGGCTTGAAAAAAACCATTAACTAGGAAAAGTTAGATTTGAGTTGTCTCAGGTGAAAAAGCCACATTATTTTTATAGCTCTGTGCTGTGTCTGGAGTCTCATTCTGGGCTTGAGCTTTATTTGGCAGCAGCAGGAAATGCTGGGCTCAGTTTAACCAGCAAAAGGAAAGACAAAAGAAAGGAAAACACAAAATAATGTAATAAATACCTGCAGAAATTTTAACATAAAGGGCCAGCAGAGCACAGTGAGGCTGTTGTGGGTCAGAGCTGGGGGCTCGTGCAGGGTCAGGAATAAAGGAGGACAGAGGTGACACCGAACTTCCCTCCAGGGTCAGGATGTGACAGCACTGAATTGTTGGGAAAAGGAAAGGGAAGCCCATCAGCACTGAGTAACCATCCATTTTTAGGGAGCTTTTAGAAAAACCTGACCCAGCCACTCTGACCAAACCTCTGCAGCGAGGTTTTGGAAATGAATAAAACACGGATGTGGCGTCTGGAAGTGAAGAAGTGAAAAGGAGGAGTGGGAGGATTTTCTGCCCATTCTTGTATGCTGTAAGTTTTTGGGAATAGGATTTTTGGGAATAGAGTTTTTAGAAATAGAGTTTTTGGAACTAGAATTTTTAGAAGTAGAATTTTGGAACTAGAATTCTCTCAGTGAGCAGAGAGGGACTTTGAGGAACAGCTGAGTTAGGGATAACACAGAGCAGGTTCAGGATGGAGGCACTCAGGGAGCTTCCCAGGGCAGTGCCCAGCTGGATGAGGTCTCCAGCTTTAGCAGGAACGTGTGAGGATGGAATCCAGAGCTGAGCTGATCATGGGAGGGAACCCAGATGTGTAAACAGGGATATCAGGGCTGGACAGGGAAGTGAGGAAGATGAGTGTGGAATTCCCAGGAAGGAGCAGTGAGGGACAAGGGTGAGCTGGGGAGGGGAGATCTGTGCTCAGAGGTGGCTTCCAGGGCTGTTGGGAGGAGGAAAAGTGGGAATGAAGACATTGGGACATGAGGGGAACTCCTCGTGGTGCCAGAGGGCCAACATGGATGGATGGAAGGAAGGGAGAGGGAAGGGAATCTCCTTCATCCCCTCTGGAATAATGAGGTCTGTGGACTTTGGGTTCTTTGCTGTTAAAGCGTGTGTGGAATATGAAATAATTGTACTACAAATCCAACAATTCTTTTTTCTGGTGTTAGAGAAAACCTGATGTTGCCTTGCTGAGAATTGCTTGGTATTTTTGAGCTCATGAGGGGAGGGGAGAGGTTTTTATCGTGTTCCTGGAGGTGTTTGTGGCCACTGCAGCCAAGTAAACTGCCCAGAGGGTAAAGGAGAGCTACTAATGACTAGTACAGGATGCCATGCCCTTTTCCTCTGGAAGGAAGAGCTGAAAGTCGCTGGAATTTTGTCATTTCTAATGGTCGTGCTCCCTCTCGTGGCTTTTAGGGATATAAAGAACCATAAAATGTTTAGGGGTGGCAACGTTGGGAAATACGGAGTTAAAAGTTACTAAAAGAATAATTAAAATTTCATCTTAACCTGATTTATTGCAGATGCTCAAGCAGATTTATTTTTCAAATGTCTTTTAAACATAATTCCGATGGCAGCAGCTGGGAAGAGCTGAGTTTTTCTGCTAAAAACACCTCTTTTTTTTTTTTT
>VZRX01020040.1:95061-120143 GCA_013398075.1 Notiomystis cincta
CTGTCCTTGTTAAAATGAAAAATGGGGATTGGCTATTAGGAAAAATTTCTTCCCTGTAAGGATGGCCAGGCATTGGGACAGTCCACAGGCGTGGAGTCCCCATCCCTGGAGGGGTTTAAAAGCCTTGTGGCTGTGGCACTTGGGGACACGGAGGGAGCAGTTGGACTCAAGGCTCTGAGCCAGCTGTCCCAGCCTTCCTAATCCCATGAACTGCAATGTTTCCCAGGGGGGATTTGGGTGCAGCCTGAGCACGAGGCTCCCTGCTGCAGCAGCCCCTGCAGGCTGGGGACTCCATGGGGGATTTTGTTGCCTCCCCAGCGCTGGCGTGGGGCGCACGGGCACCTTCATCGTCATCGACGCCATCATAGACATGATGCACGCAGAGCAGAAGGTGGATGTCTTCGAGTTTGTCTCCAGGATCCGCAATCAGCGGCCCCAGATGGTTCAGACAGATGTGAGTGCGCTCAAACAGCCCCAGATTCCAACTCAAACAGCCCCAGATTCCAGCTTTTCCTGGGCCCGGGAGGAAATGCTGCCGTGTTCCCACTCTCCTGTGCAGCCCGGAGTGCCCCGTGCTGCTGCACGCCTGGAAAAGCTCAGGGTGGATGGAGCTTGGAGCAGCCTGGGACAGGGAGGTGTCCCTGCCCGGGGCAGGGGTGGAATGGATGAGTTTTAAGGTCCCTTCCAACCCAAACCATTCTGGGATTCTCTGATTGGAAAATGAACTCAGCCCAGTGAAGGATGTGGGGTGGGGGAGAAGGTAAAGCTGGAGGAGACCACTGCAAACCACATCATTTTTAAGAGTAATTTCCAGGTTTTCCCAAGTACATGAGAGTGGAATGTCAGAGACTGAGTGATGTAACAGGAAAACTCTGCTTTAGCTTAGTAATTTCTAATTATTATTTTAATAATTAATAGATGGTCACCAAACAGTGGCAAGACAAGGAGCAGTGGTTTTGAACTGCCAGAGGGAAGGGTTGGATGGGATATTGGGAAGGAATTGTTCCCTGGGAGGGTGGGAGGCCCTGGCACAGGGTGCCCAGAGAAGCTGTGGCTGCCCTGGATCCCTGGCAGTGCCCAAGGCCAGGTTGGACGTTGGGGGTTGGATCAGCCTGGGACAGTGGAAGGATCATATTTAAGGTCCCTTCCAAGCCAAACCATTCTGGGATTTTAAACAAGCCCCAGAATTCCCAATTTCCCTCCGTTCATCTTCCCCTCTGTCCCTTCCAGATGCAATATTCCTTCATTTACCAAGCCTTACTCGAGTACTACCTCTACGGGGACACGGAGCTGGACGTGTCTTCCCTGGAAAAACACCTCCAGACTTCCCACAGTGCAGCACCAAACCTGGTCAAAATAGGGCTGGAAGAGGAATTTAAAGTAAGTATGGAAATCTTTCCCATAGGATTGCCAAGATTTAAACCAAGAAGATAAAAATGTAACCTTAAAGGTTTGTGAAAGGGAAGAAGTTGTTTTATTCTGTGATTGTTATGAATGGGGCCTTGCTGATCCTCCTGTTCCCTAAATTCAGATTCTAATCGAATTCCCTCATTCAGAGCTGTGTCATTCCCTGACCTTTCCCAAAGGGCTTTTTGTTTGTTTATAAAAGAAAAGTGGAGCGATTCTCTGGGTCTGGTGCTGGTTGCCAGATCAGATAATGCTGGAAGAGGAAACTGGATTAGGTGCTTCTGATTTGCATCCCAGTGGGATTGTTAACTCCAAAGTGACTGACAGCAGGGAGAACTGCAGGGAATTCACAGGGCTGGTACTGAATGTCCAGACTGTCAGGAGAAAAACCACAAAAAACCTCCCAAAAACCCTATTTCTGATCAGTGGAGAAACCCTAGATGAAAAAAAACCACACTGGCAGTGTGTGGTCATTGTTAAAATGACTTCAGTGGCCTGAGGGAATTTTTTTATCATGTTAGTTATGCTGACATATTTACTTTCTATCTAGATGTAAACTATTAATTGACATCTGGATGTTCACTGGAGTTCTCTCTTTGCTTTAGAGGATTAATTTACCCAGAAATTGGGAAAATGGGTAAAGAAAATGATGTAAAAATAAGTTTTATTCAAAAACCAATGATGTTGAGGGAAGGAAGATTAGATGGGATATTGGGGAGGAATTTTTGGCTGTGAGGGTGGGCAGGCCCTGGCACAGGGTGCCCAGAGAAGCTGTGGCCCCATCCCTGGGAGTGTCCAAGGCCAGGTTGGAACAGCCTGGGATAGTGGGAGGTGTCCCTGCCCATGGCATTGGATGGGCTCTAAAGTCCCTCCAACCCAAACCACTCTGGGATTCTGTGACTGTTGTTGTTCCTTGATTTTGTAGCCAGGGCTCTGCAGTGTCCTCAGGCTCCCTGTGGCACTGACTGTGCCCAGCAGAGTCCCTGAGAGCCCCCTCGTGTGCTCACCCTGTGCTCTCTGCAGAAGCTGACCAACGTTCGCATCATGAAGGAGAACATGAGGACAGGAAACCTCCCAGCCAACATGAAGAAAGCCAGAGTGATCCAGATTATCCCCTGTGAGTGCCCAGCTCCTGAGCTGTGCCCTGAGCTGTGCCAGCTCCTGTCTGTGCCAGGAATCCTGGGTGGGAGCACACCCTGGATCTGTCTGCTGGCGGAGCCCGGCTCATCCCAGCTCCCCTTACATTCAACAAGTTGGGTTTTACTAAATCAACCTAAAATCTGTGACAATCAGGGGTTTTGAATTGAATAACTCAGCAGTTTCACCTTTTAAACCACCCTCTTTTCTGTGTGATTCCACACAGGTCTGTAATGTTTGCACCTGGAAATGAACATTTCAGAGAAAAGATTTGGTGGAGTTTGTTCCTCCACGTGCAGTTAACAAAAGTAAGACTGGACTCAAAACTAAGCCCAGCCTTTTTTTATTGCACTCAAAACTAAGACTAAACTTTTTTTACTGTACTCAGAACTAAGCCTAAACTTTTTTTACTGGACTCCAAACTAAGCCCAGATTTTTTTTTCCCAGATGATTTTAACAGAGTGATTCTGTCGATGAAAAGAGGGCAGGAGTACACAGATTACATCAATGCTTCCTTCATAGATGTAAGTATACAACATTTTCATGCCTTCCCATTTCAAAGCTGATATTTTGCTGTTGCTGAGAGGTCTTTTTAAAGGGGCACAATCGACTTGGCTTGCAAAGAACATGAGCTTTGTTTATGGGAGTTTCCAGGTGCATTTCTTATCTGGTGTTTTCAATTTCAGTTTAAATGGTTGTGTAATTTAAACCTTGTTGTTAGATTTATAAACCAAGGCTTTTTATTAAATTCTGACCAAACAAATCAGTTGCACAACTAACAGCCAGCAGTTCCATTATCTGGTTCAGGTTAACAGGTGTAAATATTTGCTTTTCTGAGAAACAGAAAAGTCAGTGTTGAGCACAGGGAAAGGCTTACACAATTTTTGGCAGCCAGGGTTTACTTGGGCAGAGCTGGATGAATTCCAAGCTTTCCTCCCAGCTTCCTGTTGGAAGCTGAGTAACACCGGACTGTGTCTTGTTTTGATTTAAATATGAGAATTAATCATGTCCTTAAGCAGCAAAACCACTTTAGTGACTGAGGGTGTGGATTCCATCCAGATCACATCTGCATGGAAGTAAGGGAAGGCTGGATGTGGCCCTCAGTGCCTCGGAGGTGTTGGGTCACAGTTTGGACTTGAGGGTCTCAGAGGTCTTTTCCAACCTCATTGATCCTGGGAATTAAAGCTGGAGCTCGAAACTCGAGGTGGAAGTTAATTGTAGAGAAAAGCTGAGACAGAATCCAGTGGAGATCTGGTCCTGCAGAATCTCATCCCTCAGCCAGGCCTGGAAGAATTCACCTCAGGACTGAGAGGCTGGGGGAGATTTTAGAATCACAGAATCGCTGAGGTTGGAAAAGCTCTCTCAGAGCATTGAGTCCAACCATTCCAGCACTGCTCTCTGTCTCCAAGCGCCACCTCTACCTGGATTTTAAATCCCTCCAGGGATTGGGACTTCACCCCTGCCCTGGGCACTGACCACACTTTCTGTGGGGAATTTTCCCCTAATATCCAATTTAAACCTCCCCTGCTGCAACTGGAGGCCGTTTCCCCTTGTTCCCTGGGAGAGAAGCCCCCACATCCCTGGGCCAGCAGCTGTGTCCCTGATCCCGCTCTCTTCCCGCAGGGGTATCGGCAGAAGGATTATTTCATTGCCACCCAGGGCCCCCTCCCTCACACGGTGGAGGATTTCTGGAGGATGGTGTGGGAGTGGAAGTGCCACACCATCGTGATGCTCACCGAGGTCCAGGAGAGGGAGCAGGTACATGCCCAGCCCGCAGTTCCCCTTCCCACACACAAGCCACGAGCATCACTGCTGGAGAAAAGACTTTTTGCCTAAAAATTCCAGCAATCCGAGAGGTTTTTGAGGCTTTTCCTAATCTGAGCACTTGCTTCACTCTCTGGTGTGGGTCAGCACTGCTGCTTTTGCTGGAGTTGTCAGAAAACACAAAAAAAATGAGGAATATTGTGATTTTTGAAAGCTTCCAGTTTGCATTAAGGGATGCCTGACGTGGGACAGAGTTTTGGGATTTGGGAACAGACTTTTCTATAAACTTTTGTCCCAGTAAAAGCTCCCATGGCTCATTCTGAGCCTGTCCTAATACATCATTAATTAATGAAAGAGTCTTGTGCTGCAGCTTGAAGATTCTGGCTTCAACAAGGGTGTTGTGAAAAGCTCTTTTTTTTAACAACATTGCCTTGCTTCCAGAAATTCCATTTACTATTCCACTCTGTTTTAATGCAATATTTGCCATCTGGGCCTCCTGAGCCCTCCTCATCGTAATGGTTTCTATCCCAGCAATATTTTATCACTGTACCCTTAGTGTTTGCAATCCAAACTGTTCAGAACACACTTTTATTATGCTGGATGTCACTTCTTACACCAGAGATTCATGACACTGTAGATAACTGGGGGAAAACAAATCAAGGAATTGCAATTCTCTGGATTGTGCAGGAAAAATGCTGCCAGTACTGGCCATCGGAGGGCTCTGTGACTCACGGAGAGATCACGGTGGAAATCAAAAGTGACAGCCTGATGGATGCCATCAGTGTCAGGGACTTCCTGGTCACATATAATCAGGTAATTCTTTAAAATTCCAGATTGGTTTTTATTTTTTTTCCCATAGGAAAAGGTATTTACAAATCTGGTTATGTATCTTAAATACTGGGATTTCCAGCTAAAGCAAAATGTGTTTAATCAAAATCTGGCATTAAGATGAAGCTTATAGGAAACAATTTTGCTTAAAGTCCCTGCAAATTCTGAAATTTTTGGTCAGTAAAACAGGTGGTTGCCGTTGGGGGGTGGGTTTTGGTTTTTCTTAACTGTTTTGTTGTTGCTGTTATTTGTAGATTTTTCTGTCGTCTCCTACATAGATATCAAAGAAAATTTGATTTTTCATAAAATCCCAAGCTGGTTTGGGTTGGAAGGGACCTTAAACTCGTCCCATTCCACCCCTGCCATGGGCAGGGACACCTCCCACTGTCCCAGGCTGATCCAAGCCCTGTCCAGCCTGGCCTTGGACACTTTCAGTGTGTCCTAAGTCCTTCCCAGAGGAAACAGCTGTGCAAACCAAAGGAAAATGACAGGGGGAAATTATCAGTGGATGGGGGATTTAGAAACAGACCTGCCAGGATGGAATCATGGACTATTACTGGCAGAAAGATCTCCAAGGGCCACAATACATTACAGAGCAGGTTGCAGGTACTCTCCTGTCGCAGCGCAGCGTTGATGCCAGGGGTGTTCCAGGCAGGAATTGTGTTTCCACTGGGGAGTGACAAGTGGCTGAAGGGTGTTTCCTGCCGGCAGAGCAACCAGGAGAAGCAGAGCAGGCTGGTCAGGCAGTTCCACTTCCACGGGTGGCCCGAGATCGGGATTCCGGCCGAAGGGAAGGGGATGATCGACCTCATCGCGGCCGTGCAGAAGCAGCAGCAGCAGACGGGGAACCACCCCATCACCGTGCACTGCAGGTGAGCGGCCCGGCCGCCCGCGCCCCTGCGCTCCCTTGCCCGGTTTGTCCCGGTGTTATCCCGCTTTGATCTCAGTTTTGTCCTGGTTTTGTCCCGGTTTTATCTTGGTTTTACCCCAGATTTATCCCGGTTGTATCCCGGTTGTATCCCGGTTGTATCCCAGTTTTATTCTGGTTTTATCCCAATTTTATCCACTTCAGTCTCGATTTTATCCCAGATGTATCCCAGTTTTATCCCAGATGTATCCTGGTTTTGTCCCGGTTTTATCCCGGTTTACTCCCAGTTCTATCCCGTTTTTTTCCCCCGTTTTTTTCCCCCGTTTTTTTCCCCCGTTTTTTTCCCCCGTTTTTTTTCCCCCGTTTTTTTTCCCCCGTTTTTTTTCCCCCCTTTTTTTCCCCGTTTTTTTCCCCATTTTTTCCCCGGTTTTTCCCCGGTTTTTCCCGGTTTTTCCCCGGTTTTTCCCCGGTTTTTCCCCGGTTCTATCCCTAGTTCTACCCCAGCTCTACCCCGGTTCTACCCCTAGTTCTACCCCGGTTCTATCCCTAGTTCTACCCCGGTTCTACCCCAGTTCTATCCCTAGTTCTACCCCAGTTCTACCCTGGTTTTATCCCGGTTTTATCCCGGTTTATTCCTAGTTTTACCCCGGTTCTATCCCAGTTTTACCCCGGTTCTACCCGGTTCTATCCCAGTTTTATCCCGGTTTATTCCTAGTTCTACCCCGGTTCTGTCCCAGTTTTACCCCGGTTCTGTCCCGGCTGACACCAACGAGCGTGTTTGCCTTGCAGCGCCGGCGCGGGGCGAACGGGAACCTTCATAGCCCTGAGCAACATCCTGGAGCGGGTGAAGGCCGAGGGGCTGCTGGACGTGTTCCAGGCCGTGAAGAGCCTGAGGCTGCAGAGGCCACACATGGTGCAAACACTGGTAGGGCACTGACCCTCCCGGCCAGGGGACTTTGTGTGCATCTCCTCAGGGCACCAGGACAAAGGGGTTTGCAGGTGGTAAATGATGCGTGGTGGGGGTGTGTGCAAGGCATTATTGGGGTTTAAAGTGTGTTTTGGAGCATTTCTGGAAATACAGCTTGGGTGAATATTCTCTGTCTTTGAGGCTGTTAAATGAAAATATTTTTGAGTGTTGCAGGTGATAAAATATAAAAGGTAAATGGCTTTCAAGAGATTTTAGCAGTTATTCTTTCTTACCTTAAAATGTCTGGGTATAAATTGGAATCATGGAACAGTTTGGGTTGGAAGGGACATTAAAGTCCACCCAGTGCCACCCCTGCCATGGCAGGGACACCTCCCACTGTCCCAGGCTGATCCAAGCCCCATCCAACCTGGCCTTGGGCACTGCCAGGGATGTGCAAATCCTCAGAAATGTCTCTGACTTATTTAAAATATTTAAAGTTTTCTTTAAAGTCCCTACAACTCCTACGTGAAGCTTAGCCCAGATGTTTTCCCTACTGCATAAATATTAAAAAGCTTTTTGAGACTTTTTTAAACTTGAAAAGACACAAAAATACTGATAATTTGTATTTCCATAGCAGCTTCCATTCAGCAGTCTGAAACCTCTTTAGAAACAATTACCTTAAACCCTTTTTCCAGGGAAATGTTTTCTCCATCCCATGGGTAGGAAGAAAGGGGATGAAGAAATGGAATTGGATTATCCATGGTCAGGCTGAGATAGGGATGGATGGATTCCCACTGCCAGAGGGCAGGGTTGGATGGGATTTTGGGAAGGAATTCTTGGCTGTGAGGGTGGGAGGCCCTGGCACAGGGTGCCCAGAGAAGCTGTGGCTGCCCCTGGATCCCTGGAATGTCCAAGGCCAGGTTGGACACTGAGGCTTGGATCAGCCTGGGACAGTGGGAGGTGTCCCTGCCATGGCAGGGGTGGCACTGGGTGAGTTTTAAGGTCCCTCCCAGCCCAAACCATCCTGGGATTTTATGATTCCCTGATTATCCCTGGGCAATGCTCAGGAGTTTCTGCTGGGTGACAGCTCAGGACTGTGAGCAGCTGGGTTTAAATCAAAAGCCAGGCCTAGGAACTGGCTCGGTTTAAGACCCATTGGTGAAAAAGCTCAAGAACTGATTTTGACCAAAGAGCAGGATCAGCCTGGGCCGAGCAAAGAAATAAAATAATAAACAGCAATGTTTAAAAATAATAATGGAAAGCAGGACAGAGCAGCCCTCAGCTACTGGTCCCAGTTAGGACATGTTGAGTTCACCCCTGGGATTTGCAGAAGTCAGAACTTCCCAGTGTAACCAAACCCACGTTTGGATCTCTTTTCCTTGTTTTCCAGGAACAATATGAATTCTGCTACAGAGTGGTACAAGATTTCATCGACATCTTTTCAGATTATGCTAATTTCAAATGAGAATTCTGCCTTATTTTTTAATTTGTCTGTATAAAAAATTGTATATTATGTTAATTTATTCCATGTCACTTGGGTCATTGACTTAACTGTAAATACAATGTTGTGTCGGCTCTAAAAGTTGCATTTGCTGTATAAATTTGTTTCTTAAATATAAATATCTTCTAAAGTAAAGTATAATGTTCCTACACTGTATAGCACTGTAAGATGGGATAGAAATCTTTATTCTAAATAACAAATTAATTCTGGGTTTCTTTTTTCCTTTGAATTTTGCCTTATTTATCAACAATGTTATCTCCCAATTCTTGACATTTTTGACAGATGATTTACAGTTCATCCTAAAAAAAGTGAATTGTGGTGCATGTTTAAACATGTTTTGTTCACCAGGAAAATATGTTCACCATGAAAATAGATATTTATTTTACAAGGCTGTTATGAAGAGCCTCCAGGTTTTGATGGATTTTGAGTCTTCCTGTCCATAGGATAAAGTCAGTAGAAATATAGATTTGAATTTTTGAATTAACAGAATTGTCAAAGCCCAGTCAGTTTAGGTTTTTTTCCCAAATATTGTTTAAATTGACTTAGAAAGGCAATAATGTGATTTTTAGAGTATTTTGCATATTTCAAGAGTATATTTTGCAGCACCTGAACTTGTCTACTTGAAGAGAAAGGCCAGAAATGGAGTTAAAAGCTTCTCTTCTCTATAAACACCTCCAGAATTTCCCACTTCTTTGAAATAAGAGATGAACTCTTATTTCTTGATTTAACTCAGCAGGATAATTAAAAGGGAAATATTGGAAAAAACATTTTATGAACAGTTGAATGCCAGAAACATTGAGTGTTGTAGCAAAAGCTCTTCCAGGTTCTTCCCCTCCCATAAATGTTATCAAAAAAGGACTTTCTCTAAGGGTTTATGGTTGTGTACAGAGATATATTTTTACTAAAAGTACTACTGAGAATAGAACTGGTGACAGAAAATATAAAAATCTTTATTACAGCCCTGACCAGGGGCTGGAAAATCCCCAAATCACAGGGCACCTGAATGTTGAATAATTACCAAGTTTATCTTTCCCACTCTTCCAAAAGCATCTCTGACTTAATGAGCACAAAGGGATGAATCTGTAATTAATTACATAACAAATATGCAATAGTTCTGTCTTGTCCAGCCGGGCTTTGGCGATGCAACATCAAAGCCTTATTTAAAACAAGCAGCTTAAACCAAGCTTTTCCCTGCTGTTCTTGCACTATTTTGTCCCACTCCCATTCCAACAGGATCTCACTGCACCTTGGAGCAGTGTGAGGCGATGGGAAGGTGTCCATAGGTCTTCTCCCATTCCATCCTGGCTGGAAAAGGTGTGGGGTGGGAATTCCTGTGCTTCCCACAGTGCCATTGGCTGCTTCTCGTCTTCCCCTGGCTGCACTCCTGTATTTATTTGTACAGTAAATTATGCACTTGGAAAAGCGAGCTTGGTTAAAGACTAAACCTGGTTCGTGAGTCTCTATGAGAAGAAACACTCAGCCACAGGGGTGGATGGTGAAAGTGGAGCTGAGGAAGGGCACCTTCCTGAAATTCCATCCAAACTGAAAGGGTTTCATAAATTCAGCCTGGAAACTGATCCAGTGGGGTTCAGTCTGATTTATAGCACAGGGAGACTCCCAGAGGCTGGAGAATAATGCAAAGGAATTCCCATTTTAGGATCCTGATGTCAGGATTTTTCCAACCATTTAGCCAGCATTTGAATAATTATTTGTCAGTTTTTGGGGTCCCTGAGGTAAAACCTTGGGATGAGTTGTCCATGAAGTCAATCTCAGTGCAGGGAAACTGAATGGTTGGAAAATGAGGCAAAGGAATTCCCATTTTAGGATCCTGACATCAGGATCCTTCTGACCATTTAGCCAGCACTTGAATAATAATTTGTCAGTTTTTGGGGTCCCTGAGGTAAAACCTCGGGGTGAGTTGTCCATGGAGTCAATCTCAGTGCAGCAGTGATGGGGTGTGAGGGTGTGGTGGTCCCTCAGCACAACTCCAGCTGCCCACGGGGTTTTACTCCTTACAACCAGGAGTGGGATGGAGTTCAGCTGGAACACCAAATCCTCAGTGGGGACTCGGGTTTGAGTGGATAACCAGATTCAGACACTGAGAAGAGAAACACCTAAAATATAATTCAGAATTCACAGCTGGAGCTCCGTGAGGATTTCTGTGCAATTTGAAAAGCTCCCTCCTCAGTCGTTGTGTGCGCTGGAGTTCTGGGGAGCGTCTTGGTGGACTGGAATTTCCCTTTGGATCTCCGTAGGTTGCGTGGAATTCCTTCTGAATTGCACGGAATTCCTTTGAAACGCCAAATGGTTGGATTGGAAGTGTCCTTCTGATCTCTGTGGCTTTGGTCACTGTGTGACTTTGACTGTTCATGTGTTCAGAAGGTCCCAGCTCAGCTCAGCATTTAAGCGTTCGCTTCCCAACATCCTCCTCCCCCAGTCCATGGAATGCCACGGGCTCCCTGTTCCTGAAGCAATCCCTTAAGTGCTTGGCTGACTTGGGCCTTAATGAAGAATGCATACTGTAATTAGCAGTGTTTTTTAGGCTATTTTTATGTATTTTTTAAACTTTTAAAATGAGCCTGACCACCCCGTGTTCAGTCTTTGGAAATGTTTGCGTTTCCCTCGTTCCATTTTTCATGTAAAGTTACTGGAACTTTTCTGTATAACCAAAATGTATTTAATTTGTCAAATCTTTATAATATATGGATGTATTATACAGTTTCAGCTATTATTATTTTCTTTTATTACGTTTCTAATTTGATCTTGCTGTGTTTTTAATGCCGGTGAATGTGGCTGAATTATTTGTATATGCAAATTGCAAGATCTAATACATTCTGATGCAAGAACAAAGCTTCCTTTTTATTCTCCACCTGCATTACTTCCTTTAAATCTTTTAATTTCATTCCCGTGTTGTGTGTTCATTTGAATTAAGCACTCTAAGAGTTGAAATCCATTATCTAGATAAGTAATTTTTCAGTGCTTATCTGTGGTTATTTGGGAGTAAAACTCTGATTTGTTCTGATTTATTTCTGATTTATGTCGGGACTGAACGTTGTGCATATGAAGGGTGTAGAAACTCATGGAAGCAGTTGGAATCCAGGTCTTCCCAAACTGTCTGGATAAGTAAGATCTGATGAAATAAATACAGTAAAATTAATTAAATGTAGGAAAATAATTCTGTGGTAAACTGTGGTGTTATACCATGATTAAAACAGGAGCTGAACTTCCAGCTGTGTCACCAATCATGAACTGAAAGTTCATTCTAATTAACAGCAATTTCTTCATTCATTTTGGCAAGTTTTGCATTGGACATCTTGCTAAAATTAACCAAGAGGGCCCCACTGCTGTAAGGAGGGGCGGGGGAGGTTTGTGTAAAGCAGGAGTAACTGTTCAGAGGTTACATCTGAATGTCAGATTGGATTTAATGAAGCCATATTTCTGTTTGACCCCTTCTCTGCTTCCCCTGGTCCGCCCCACTCCTCCCATTTGGGAGATGCCTCCTCAGGGTGGGTAATTTTAGGATTAATTTTTTTCCACAGTTGTTGGAAAAACTTTTCTGCACGTCCTGGGCACTGCTCTGACATTGACAGGGCGAGAGGAAATGACCTCAAACTGTGCCAGGGGAGGTTTGGAGATTACAGTTCCTTCATGGAAAGTTTTAAAGCATTGGAAATGTGCCTGGGGCAGTGGTGGAGTCCCATCCTTGGAATTGTTCAAGAAATGTGTGGATGTGGCATTGAGGACACGGAGTAGTGGTGAACTGGCTGGATTTGATGATCTTGCAGGTCTTCCCCAAACTGAACACGTCTCTGGTTCTCAATTGCCATTGCATGTAAAAGCTGTTAATTTTTTAAATTATTCCAGATGAGCTGATCCAATGTTTTGTGTGATTGGATCATGAACTTTGATCAGGATGTGCAGCTGGTGAGACCCCAGGAAGGTAACTGTGTGTGAGCACAGGCAGGTGCCTCAGTGTGCTCACAGAAAACAGAAGAACTTCAAGTATTAACCAGTTATTAATGAATTGTTGGTTAATTGAAATAAATATTGATAATTGTAATTGTTGATCACACAGCAAACATGGGTATTTCTATTCTCTACTGATGATAAAGGATTTTTTCCTGCATACATTTTAATTGTAAACAGTCCACAAAATGTATTTATTTAAATGGGATATTTAAGCAAGATAAATTAAGGCAGATCAAAGAGGTGTTTGCTCTGTCCAGGGCACATATGTCAGGTCTCAGCTCTGTTTTGCCTGATGCAGAAATTGTCAAATTGAGAATTTTTCGAGCCACTGAACTTCTTGGGGAGTGTTCTTCATCTGAGGAATTAAAGGATTAGGATGTAATTTAGATCTTTTTGTGAGAGCTTCCTTCTAATGACTTCTATCCATTTTCTGTGCTGCTTTGCACAGAGGAGGGGAATTACTCACTCATTAATCGAGTTGACACCTTGCCAAGGAAGTTTTTTGCACAAAGAATCGTTTTCTCCTTTCACCTGTTTCCACTCCTTTCACCTGAAACCATTCCAGTGTTTTCCTGAGTGTTTCCTGAACTCCAACTATCCATGAACATGGAACAAATGATCCAAGCTGGGACTTGTTACCAGTTGGGTGGACAAAAAGAAAGGAAAACTCTCCCAGGTGGGACAAGCTGGAGAAGGAATTACTGAGTGTGGTATTTTCTGGTTGAGATTTTTATAGAAATTTTGTCCTTCCAAAACCTGGAGGGAGCCTATGGAAAAGATGGAGAGGGGCTGTTTATGAGAGCCTGGAGGGACAGAGGGCAGGGATGGGTGGGACATGGGGAAGGAATTCCTGGCACAGGGTGCCCAGAGAAGCTGTGGCTGCCCCTGGATCCCTGGCAGTGCCCAAGGCCAGGTTGGACACTGGGGTTGGATCAGCCTGGGACAGTGGGAGGTGTCCCTGCCATGGCAGGGGTGGAACAGGATGGGATTTAAGGTCCCTCCCAACCCAAAGCATTCCAAGATTTTACGGCTGAGGTGGTAGCCTGTGGATGGAGCAGAAGCTGTTCCCAGGAATCGCTCTCCTCCCTTGTTTGTAGGAATGCAGGGAAATGATGAACTCTGTTTTAGAGGGGTGGAGTTCATTTGCTGAGTCCAGGGGAACCTCACCCCAGTCCTGAAATGTACAAATCTCACCCCAGCTGTGCAACAGAACTGACTGGGAGATGCAGAATCCCTCTGATGGTCACCCTTGGAGTTAAAAGTCATTGCTGATTAAGAATTCCACTGCCAGACCAGGCACAGGGGGGGACTGGGGGCCGGGAGCTGCATTCCAGCATCCTCGGGGTGGCTTCGTACTCCTTTGGAACTGGCACTTCCACACAGCCTGGAGCACACTGCAGAGTTTAAATCTGCATTTTAAACCTGACAGACTTCACTGGGACATTGGTTTTGCTTCCCAGCCATCCTCCCTGGCTTCGCAGGACAACTGGGAAGCTGCTTTTCCAGATGAATTTGGATTACTTGAAATACAGATTTGATTATAAAATGTTGGTGTGTCCATCATATTCAGATGTTTTTTCCCTTTGTAGTTTATGCTCTTTCACCATTTAAGGTAAATTTATTATTTCAAAGCATTTGTTAACTGTGGACAGGTCCAATGTGGAAATATATCCCATTTGTTCCTAATTTATGCAGATTCCTCCCACAGAAAATCCTGTGTCAGGATGAGGTTCTGTACATGAATACAAGGACTCCAAAAATCCTGGGGGCACTAATGTGTCACTGCAATAAACTGTGATTTTAGGAGAGAAATTTGTTGAAAAACATTAAATTTTCAGGGTTCATCACGCAGCAATTTCTCATCTCTAGATTTGGTTTACACAGTATGAATAACTTGAGTATTTATTTACTTTATATCTTACAAAAGTCCTGATTTAGGGAAATCTTGAACTAGAATTTGTGCTTTTTAAAGTAAAAACCACTGACAACACAAATCTGAGAGATTCAGCCCTTCCAAACCACCTGTTCAGACTTGAATAAATAACTCTGTATGAGGATTTTCATGTGACAAATTAAAATGCTGATTTTTTAATTCTCTACCAAGGAGTTTCAAGCACTGACTTTATTTTTCTCTTATTTTTGACAGTTGACCATTTTACTTCACAATGTATTCAAGTGGCTTTGTCAGCTTTCACTTCTAAATTAAATATTCACAAATTAACTGACCAGCAGATTTAGACCTCAGAGAAAATGTCTTTTTGGGGATTTTTCCCTCCTGTAGAAGCTACTTGAGCAAATATTTGTACAGATGCTGTTTCTGCTCTTGGAGCCAGACTGAAAACCTTGGTTATAATTTGAATTTCCCTCAAAGTATTGCTGTGTTTGCAGGGAAACATCACCAAGGCTGTGACACCACTGAAAATCAGGCCTGAATATACAATTATTGCCACAGTGCAGGTGTAGTTATTTATTTGTGCTGTTTGATCACATGTGGGCTGGCAGAGACGGCAATAAATTCAATTTCAGAGAGTTTTTTCTGCTATAAATTGTTTGGTTTAGATAGATCATTCAGGAAGCCCAAGAAGGATCTTTTAATACCTGTTAATTAGCAATGAAACCCAATTAGATACCAAACAGAATCCTGATTTTGGTATGGTTTACATCTAAATTTAAGATTGCCCAGTAGCATACAGCTATTGTAAAATAATAATAATAATAATAATAACAACAACAATAATAATAATAATAATAATAATAATAATAATAATATATTCTGAACTGAATTAGCCCCCCCAAGCTTATGAAATAGACTTCAAAGTCATTTAATTGAAAAGAAATAACATTTAAAAAGCTGCTTACATCTAACTGTATCACATCTAAAGTCATCACATTACATAAAATAGCCTTTGAGGCAAGCTAGATAACAAAATAGCAGGAAAATCAAAAGTTCTGCTTTGTGAAGGATCTGAAGAGTAGAATTTTATCCCCCGAAGCACAAAAGGCTGGATGACCTTGTCCTGTATCCCTTTCCCAAGCACCAAACTTGGAATGAAGATCACATTTAATATCTCAATGCATTGTTATTATTATTATTATTATTATTATTTCTTCTGTCTTCAAACACAGAATAACACAGTGTTCGTGGTGATTCTCAGCCTCACAGATCCTGAAATTCAAGTCTCACTAAGGAATTCCTGTTTGGGAGCAGAGATGGGGTCAGTTTTATATCTAAATGAAGGCAACTAATTTGCTGATTAAAATGGACTTAAAATACTAATTTAAGTTTTACTGCTGCTCACCCCCTCCCATTCTTGCTGCCTTTATTTTCCCCCTCTCTTTAAATCCTTTATTTGTGAGGATTATAGCATTGGCTCACAGTATTTTAGTCTTATGTTTAAATTACTTTATAAAGCCTAAGTGAAGCTGAGTTGATATGAACTCATTCTGGGTATTTTTGCTGACCTGAGGAGGGGCAAATTTGGGACCACTGAGCCCCCTGCAAACCTGGGAACAGGTTCAGGTTCAGGCTTAGGCTCAGGTACAGATACAGGTACAGGTTTAAGGTATAAATTCAGATATAGGCACAGGTTTAGGTTCAGCTACAGATACAGGTTTAGGTTCAGGTTTGGGAACAGATTCAGGTACAGGTTTAGGTACAAGCTCAGGTTCAGATATAGGCACAGGTTTAGGTTCAGGCACAGATCTAGGTTTAGGTTTAGGTTTGGGAACAGATTCAGGTTCAGGTACAGGTTTAGGTACAAGTTCAGGTTCAGATACAGGCACAGGCTCAGGTTCAGGTGCGGGCAGAGGTTCAGGTACAGATTCAGGCACAAGCCCAGGACAGCTTTGGGCACAGCTACAGATATTCAGGCACAGCTTCAAGTACAGGTACAGACACAGGTACAGTGGTCACAGGTACAGATTCAGGTAGAGGTACGGCTGCAGGTACAGGCTCATGTACAAATTTAGGCACAGGTACAGATCCAAGTACAGGTTCGGACACAGGTACAGATTCAGGTGCAGGGTTCCGGTTGAGGCACAGGTTCGGTGACAGAGCCGTGTCCAGGCCGGCCCCGCCAGGAGGGGCTGAGGGGGCCCCGCCAGGAGGGGCTGAGGGGGTCCCGCCTGAGGCGCGAGCGGCTCCGCGGGGCCGCGCCTCCGTTTGAACTCAAACCGCCCTCGCCGCTTCCCATTGGCTCCGCTGCGCGTCGCGCGCCGCCCCCTCCGCCAATCAGAGGCCACCGCGCTCCTTTTTGAATGTTCAACGGTCAGGTCGCCGCGATCGTTTCTCCTTCCGCTCATCCGGAACAGTTAAAAGAGTCCCTGTGCCCGGTGCCGCTCGTTGCGGCCGAGCGGGCTCGGTGCTGTCCGCCGGCCATGGCTGCCCCCGGCAGGCTCAGGCGGCGGCGGCTCCCGGTCTGTCCGTCTGCGCGGCTCTCGGGGACTCCCTTTTGGTGCCTGGCGGACGGATACACCGGGGGGAAAGGGGGGCCGCAGTGCGAGGGCGCGGGGCCGGCGCGCGCGGGAAGGGCTCAGTCGGTGTCGCGCCGTGACGGGAGCGCGGGGGGCGCGCGTCGGGCGCCGCCACACGGGCCCCCTCAGCGGCCGCCAGCGCTGCGACAGACCCAGGTACGGGTGGGCGAGCGGAGAGGGGCGTAGGGCCGGGGGGACGCGGCTTTGGGGTGAGGGCAGCCGCGGGGAGCGGTTGGGCCGCCTGACAACCCCCTTGGGTGGCCAGCTGCCTCCTCATGGTGGCTGTTTTTCCCCTTCTCCCCCGGTGTTTACCTGTGCTGTCCCCGCCGGGGGCTGTGGCCACCGGAAACCCGGGTTTATAAACTTTGGCATCTGTAGCTCGTGTGGCTTTTTTGGCTCGTAGGAACTGTTGGTGGCTGCCGTGGTGCTCTCTGTGCAGGACACGGAGTATTTGCGTTCCCTAAAGGCTGAAGGCATTGCCGGGTCCCTCCCCCAAAGTTGTGTCTTGTTGTCAACAAGTGTTTGTCGTATGAAACCCACCAAAAAGTTCCATAAGAGTCTCTCTTAACTGCATTTAATTCCGTTGTTTTACCTTGCTGCTTTCAAGTACAGCGTGTTTATAAACATGCTTCCTCGCAGATCGCTTATGGCAATGATGTTTATGTGTGAGATAATGCATTAAATGAAACATATAAAAAGTGTGTCCGCTTGCGCTGTGGGTTTGGGGGTTTTTATGCCAGTTCTGTGCTGTTTCTCCTCCTGTCGCGATGCACGCAGAGTTGCACTTGTCTCCCTCTCAGCTCTGTCCCAGCCGATCGCCACGGAGGTCAGAACTGCCCAATTTCCAGCTCTTCCTGCTGCAGTTACTTGGTCTCTGTTTTAAATGCAAATCTAAGAATTTCCATCTAGGTAGGAGATGGAAAGATTCAGATTTAGTGAGTTTTTAAGTTGTTTATGGGACAAAACCTGTGTTGCTACTGAATCTTTCCAAGCTTCTGATGGGTAGCAAAAACCCTCTGAATACCTGAAAGTCTAATGATTTATATGAACATATTCCCGGTTTTCTATACAGGGAAACACATGTAAACAGCACTGGGATCCTTCTACTTCTCTATTAGGAAGTATCTCATCTCTGGAACGAAATAAAACACAAAAATTTACATCAGTTTACTGCCATAAACATGTAAAATATAATTAGGATGAGTAATCCGGATTTTTTTATAGGTAAGGTTCCTTACATTCGAAGATGCCATGCTATGGGAAAATCGTTGTCATTAAAAGGAATGGGACTGATGGAATTACTTTTCCACTCACCTCAAGTTCTTGTTTATTTGGAAGGTGAGAATTTGTTTGCATACATTGAAATAATGAGAGTTTTCCTGCAGGTCATGTCATTATTTACAAAAATAAAAGGCAGTTTAGGAGTGGTGTACAGAGGAGGGAAGGTGATGCCTGACTAAGGTTATTGTAAGAGTAGAAAGTTGAACTTTATTTTATTGCTGCTTTTTGTCCTTTCCTTGCCAGGACTACTTTGATTAATTGATTGATTTTAAGTTTCTGGCCAAAGGAAATCTGGGGAAGGGATTACAAGTGATAAGACCAACAGCAAGTCAAAAGCATTAGAAATTAGCTTAAAAAAAGGAAAGAAAGGAAAAATCTGTATGCTTAGAAACCTGTTTTAACTCAGTAATAACTTTTAATGAGGTAGAAATGGTTCTGCAGGTGAGACCAAGGGTCCAGTTACCCGTTCTCAGTCTCAGATCAGAAATGTAAGCCTGAGAATGAGTTTAACAGCTGATTTTGTGTAAAAATATTCCATAAGTCTTGGGAATCTTGGGAAGCTATGTAATCCCATAGCACGAACTGTGCTGTAGCCATGGCTTGGCTTTTTTCACACTTTGGGTATTTCACATATTTTTGTGATCTGGGTTCTCTGATACTCCAGGAGTGAGAGCTGCTGCTTTTTGCCAGTTTAAGACAACTTAGGTAGTTAATTTTTTTTTCAAATCAGAGAAATCATGCTGCTGTACCATTATTAACTAAAATTTCAGGAAAACCCCTGATCTACAGGAGATTTCCTTGTGTTTTGTTTGAAACTGACCCTGTGTTTTCCCCCCAGGAAAACAGAATGTGACATCCGCATGCGGCTGCCGTGGGTGTCCAACGAGCACTGCAAAATTGAGATCAATGAGAACAAGGAGGTGAGAGATGCTGATGTTTCACTGAAATAGGCATTGCCCTGTTGCATCTCAGCACTCCCTGACCTCTTTGTTTGGTTTTTAGGCAGTCCTGACTAATTTAAGCGCAGTAAACCCCACGCAGCTGAACGGGGCTTGCTTTGAGCAGCCTGTTCCCCTGAAGCACGGAGATGTGTTAACCATTATTGATCGTTCTTTCAGGTGAGTGCCAGGGCCTGACTCTTCAATTGCTTCCTTCCAGAGTGTAAATTAATAAAAAATTATGACCTAAGTTCCTATTTCTCTACAAAGTCTGTCAGGCCTTCATCAGAAGACAGGATTGTTTAAAGTTATCTTTTTATCACTTAAATTACATTAAGCTAAATCAATCTAGATTGTCTAGAGAGATCATTCTGATTTTGTTTCAAGAGTTGTCAGTTTTAGGGGGAAATTTAAAGTGGTTTTAAGTTGCTAAAGCCTTTAAAATTGAGATGTGTGTATTGTTGAGAGGGGGATAACTGTTCCTAGGTCATTCCTCTTAATAGTAGGAATTTAGTCATCAATTGTTTGATAAAAAATAGTATTTTAAAATATTTCTTTCAGGTTTGAATATCCTCTGCAATCAACTCCGAAGAAGAGGCGTTCCAGGTCTCCAAAAGATGAAACTCTGCAGGTAATTTTGTGGCCATGGGCCTTTTCTTTACAAATATATTGGTAGTAGTGACATAGTCTTCTGTTTTCTGACTGAAAGTAACTTTTCATCCCTTTCTGTCTGAAAATACAACTAAACTCCTTCAGAGAAATACTTCTAAAAATTTAGTATTTTTTAGTCTAAGTTTAGTCAAAAATCTGTCGGTTTTTGGTAGTAGATAATTAATAATCTCTGATGTTACTAATACAGACAGAGCTATAAATCTTCCACTGGGTCTGGTAAGAAGGGCAGGTTCAAGTGTTTTTATTCTTATTTCTCAGCTGCTTTGTCAGCTCAGAATTTAAATGATAAAACAAGATAAACTTCTCTTTGAAGTCTCCAATGTATTGGTCAATGTTAAACATTGAAAAGTTCAAGGATTTCATTTGAATACTTTAAAGCCTCTTTAGGGACAATGCATATTCTCTCATAAATAGGGTTTTTTCAGTGTAGAATTGAAAGCTCAAGTGTAAAATATTTGTTGCTGTGCTGAATTGTTGTACAAATTTACAGGTTCTTCATGTTCAGCAGGTGGCAGAAGTGGAATTATTACACAAACAAACGTCAGGAGCTAAAAGTCTTGATGCTTCAGGTTGGTACCTGTTTTAGGAGGGCTTTGTTTGCTTTTTCCCCCTTAACTACATTTCTTCTTAGCTTATAAGAATTAAAACAAAGTTAAAAGAGGGGAAAAAAAGGCATTTTAAGACTTTCCAATCTGAGTACATCTTGCTGTGTAAGTGATTGTCATCCTGCTTAGATGCTGTGAATTCACCTTTGTCATTAAATTTTAAATTTGAAATTCTGAGCTGATCTCCAGCTATGCCTTTTTTTAAGCAAATATTGCATTATCTCATTCATTATTTCCTAATAAAAAATGGAAACAAGTATCATTTTGGAGGTACATGGTATATATTGAAATAACTGTTTACAGGAACTGTTTCCTGTAGAACCAGAAAAATCTAGATCAGCTAATTCTGGATAAATGTAACCCACAGACTGGTTAAATGCCAGGGCTTCCCCTTCCCATCCTTCCTGTCTTAACTAATCCTGGTTTTCAGAGAAGGCTCTTTATTATCTCTTCTGTCAGATTTTTGTTCCAAAGCAGAAAGCCCCAGCTGCTTCCAGGTCTTCCATTTCAGTAGATCCTGGTTGACCAGGAGAAGCTTTACTGACCAGGATCTTCCCTCTTGGGAGGGAAAAGAAGGAATTTTTAATCTGTGTTTATGGAACTCATATTTGTAGTTCTGCAATTTTGAAGTAACTCTGCATTTGTTATTTTTGTTTTGCTTTCCTTCTTTGTAGATAATGCTGAGTGTGAAGAAAAAAATGCCAATGAAAATAAACAAACTCCAGAGGAAAATCTTCCTAAAGCTTTCCCTGTCAAATTCCAAACACCCAAATATTCACAGAGAATACATCGTATTCTTCAAAAGCAAAATGAAATGTCTCCCTTTACTAAACTCTATGAAAATCTGAAAAATGAGCTGAAAGTGGAAAAACCTCTGCAAGGGGGAGCTGCCTCTCAGCAAGCTGCAGGAGGAGAGCCTGGGAGTGTTCTGCCACAACCAAGTGCTCCCATTTCATCCCTGAGTTGTCTTTTTGACCTGGGCAGCCTGGCCAAAGGAAAGGAAACAGGCAGAAGGGAAAATATTGCAGAATGTACAATTGTGAGAAGAGAAGAAGAAAACAGCCCAGGGTTTAACCAGCTGTCAGCTGTGGGAAGAACTCCCAGGAAGAGTTTTAGCAGGAGCACTCAAAGTCCCATTTCAGAGGAGGTGTCAGGAGATAGCGACCAGAGCCCCTTGCAGCACCCTGAGGAATCAAGGACCCCGGGCAGATCCAAAGGTACTGCGGTTACACCCAAACCCAGCAAGGAGAACCACAGGAATTCCCTGGGTTTACTGCAGCAGTGCTCCATAGAAAGGTTGGATTTTCCAGTTAAAAGGACCCTGTGCAGCCTCACAACCCCCACCCGCAGTGCTGCTGGAGCAGGTAAACGTGTTCTGTCCACACCAACGTCCAGGAGGAAGAGTCCTCGGTCTCTTTCCATGTCACCTCCCAAAGAAACCACTGGAATGAATCCTGGAAATCCTGATCCTCCAAAGACCCCACGGCGTGGCTCAGTGAAAGCCAAGTCTCTTCCAGAAAGCCCAGCTGGAGCTCCAAGGGAAGATTCAGGGGGCAGAATTGATAGCACACAACTGCCTTTGCCAGAAGACAAATGCTTGAAGCAAAGACGAAACAGCAAACAACAAACACCAGGAAAGGCTGCCCAGGAAGTGCTGAAAGAAATCTGGGATCAGGCAAACCTGGATAACTCAAAGGTGGGACATTGTGAAACGCCTGCCTCTCTCTCTAATTCCAAGAGTCCCAGAAGAAGCAGCAGGCAGAGTAAAGAATTTGTGGACAAAAGTGTCCATTCAGAGGCACTGGCTTCAGAAGGGATGGTGGCATCTCCTGCTGGTCACACACCTGGCTCTGGAAGGAAGAGGGGAAGGCCAAGGACCTCTGGACTACTGACTGAAACAGCACTGGAGACAAACACTGATCAGGAACAGGATGATTCAGGCAGAAAAGCCAGCGGAACTCCAGCAGAGCTGGCCATGGCTGGCTGCCTCCAAAAGCAGGATTTGGAAGATGCCAGTGCTACAAGACCTCAGAGACCATCAGCCAAGAGAAGGTCTCCTGGAAGTGCTGCTGAGCTGAAAGACTCTGAGCCTGGCTCAAAACCCAAAACTTCTGGCCTCTTGCATGGAGAAGACTCAGGTAAATACATGGAATCCCCTGCCTTATTTTTTATATTAGAGAAATTCTTGTAGCACTTTTATGAGAATTCTTCCACTTAGATAAAATGTAGAACCAATTGCTGACACTTAATTGTAAAATATTTATCATGTAGTTACATTTGACCTTAACAATACACAATATGTATAAAATATCTGGGATTGAATCTTATTTCTTTTTAGGGTAAGTCGGTTTTGGGTTTGTTTCCAGCTTTGAAATGCACAAGGGAAGGCTTAAAATGCTTCCTTGGATTCTTAGATAACTAAAAATGTTTTCAATTATTCTTTTCAGGCAAGAAAAAAAGGATCTCTCAGAAGAGGAAAAGTGGTGAAATGCTCCCTCAGACTTTGGGCAAAAGAAAGAGAGTGTCTTTTGGTGGTAATCTGAGTCCAGAACTCTTTGATAAAAGTTTGCCTCCCAACTCTCCCCTGAAGAGAGGAGCTCTCCCTGCCAGGCGGAGTTTACCCCACAGAAACTGTCTTCAGGCTGTGCTCAGAAAGGCTCAGGGGTTGAAGCACTTGATAAATCAGGTAAATGTTAAGAGTAATCAAGTTGCTGAGTCAATTACTGTGATCAGAATGTATAAATTCTGGTATATGTGTATTTATTCTATTATTTATGAATTCAGAATTAGTAGTAAACCTTGTGTGATGTGTGGTGTTGTCACTCGTGAGTGTTTTGGGATGCTCAAAGAATCACCAACAAAGGCATCACAAAAGCAGGTTTATTATAAAGTGAAAATACAACAAAGTTCATTAAGGTCAATTTGCTACTTATGGATGGGTAAAATACACAGGGAAAAATAAGACAAAAAATTTAAATCATCTGAAACTAAAATTCACATAAAATTATTTAACTTGGCTAGGGACAGATGAAGGGTAAGGATGGGAAATTATAAGGATCAAAAATAAAGTAAACCCTCCTGGCAAACTTAGCCCCAACCTCGATCAACAGTTTGGGAATCATTTCCTGTATCATTCCTGAAAAAGTGAAATAATCCCAGTCTCAGGCAGGGTTTCCCTGGACACATCACCTCATTAAAAAGGAGATATCCTCTGTTCCTTAATGTGTTTTTTTGTTTGTTTGTTTTTTTTAACCAGGAAGAAAAAAGATCGCCCAAAAATTCCCCAGCCCAGCAGTCCCCAGGTGCCTCATCCCCTGTCTCAGGGAACACAACACCCAAAATTCCTTCAGGCTCCCCAGCCCCTTTCAGGAGAGGGCGTTTCTCCACCTCCCAGCTGCCCACACCATTCCCAATTGCAGAGGAGAACGATGCTGGCACTGAACATGTGGATCCAAAGGAGAAAAGTGGTGTCCAAGGGAAAACACCAAAATCTCCTGCTTCCCAGGATGCCAAAGCCTCTGGGACAGTGACACCTGCCAAGTCAACCAGAGGTGCCCAGCTGGGTTTGAAGGGCACTGCCATGAAGAGCAGAGGTGGGGCTGTGGCAATCATCAGTGCCAAGAGGAGAAGTGGTGCCTCCAGTGCCAATTTATTAGGTTGGTTTCAACAGTTGATTTTTAATGTTCACTTTCATGCTTTAAAATACAGGAACCAGACTGGAAAAGGCCTATTTTGTTATGCAGAGGCCATCAAATGATTGGTGAATCCTCTGAAATCTTCTGGATTCTTGGAAGTGCAAAGTGTTGCATTTTCTTGTTCATAAAGCAAATTATTAAAGCATCTCTAAATGCATTAAGCACAAATCTTAATGTTCAGAAATTGAAAAATGGTAAAATTAACATTCTCTTTGCAAGGTTAGAATCATGATTTTTAAAATCTGTCAAGTTCAAGTAATGTTAAGCCAAACTATGTTTATCACATGAGTCTTGTTTTGAAAAACTTAACATTTTATAGCAATGCAGCTTCACTTTGGTTACTCTGTGCCTTACTTTTATATGTTCCTTGTACAGGAACAGGGCTGCATTTAACCACTCCAAGTGGTACATAACAGATAGAAATAAAAAATAGCATCATAACTGGGTGTTACTTTCAAATCTTCAAAATTCTCAGTGTTGAGCACTGATCTGAAATAGTTTTGACAGCACTGGAGCTGTAATAGGGGTATTCTGGTTCTTCAGGTTTTGACTTTGGAATAAACTTTGAAGCAGGGTGTATTTGTCACCTGTTCATCAGTTAAATCAGGCTGACAAAGTCAAATTCCCTGTTCACCCAGGATTTTTATTACTTTACTATTCTGTCCATTTGAATGGCAGCAGAGCTCTTGACAAATATCAGTGGCATTTGAGTTCTCACCAGCTCTTTGTAATGTGGTTTTTAATATCACTGCATCAGTTTCTTCTGTAATATGAAAAGAACATCACAACTCTTAAAAATTTCAGATCCAAAATAAAACTGTTTCCAGTGCTTTTTCAGATTATTTCCTGGATGCTTGGTATTTTTCTCTGCATCCTGCACATCTTGACAATGTCAGCTTTTCAAAGTTCTTTTTATTTACAGGCTGACATAGCAATTCTGACAAGAGAATAACAGCATCCTTTTCTTTAAGGAATAGCATTCCCCTTTTTATCTCTGCTTAAAAAAAAAAAAAAAAAAAAAAAAAAAAATTTCTTTT